>JAOTON010001823.1:600000-790000 GCA_034440635.1 Lepas anatifera | reverse complement strand
CTGGTAACAGACCTTATGCAAGCATGTTTTTATCGGAGATGTGATTGGAAAGGAAATCTAAATGACAACATTTCATTTAGGCGAGACAATATTTGCATATTGTAGGAGAGAAGAGGCTTCCAAGAGCTGCACAAAAAACCCAGCTTAGCATAAATACTAATGCTAGATACCGAGCCCTTGCTTTGCCAAGTTTGCTCCAAGCATTCAACACTGGTTGAAAAATGTATGTTGAGCAGGCGGTCTGTGAATCAATTCAAGAAGAGACTGCTGGGCTCTTCTTAGTACGTGTAGTACTGGGTAGTACTTATAAGTATTGGGCAGAGCTCCAGTATGACGATCGGAAGTCATGGTGAGTTGTCACTAAAAATGAATTGCAATTAACAAGCCCGAACAAAACCGACGCATGTTTCAAGACTTAACTTTCCTTAATAATCCTTTACAATTTCACACACAAAAATAGAATCTGTTCCCTGAATTTTCGCAGCGCCTTACAAAACCACATTGATGCTCAGTGGTGCCTCCATCCTCTAATTGTTTATCTGTCGATAGCCTGCAGTCCATTACCCCCGTATCTACCAGAGCTCAGCGGGACCTGAACGCGCCAGCAGGCCTGAGGGATGCACGCCTGCACCACACCCACCTTCCTGCTGGTTGTCATCTCGCCGTGACGTGCGTCGGCATCAGGTGGCGCCTCTCCGCGGCCGCTCGCCTCTCCGATGGTGCTGCCGTCGCCGGTGCCGCTGCGTACGTCGGCAGAGCTCCTCACGCGTGCTTACACCGCGACTGATGGCCACCCACTGACTGGCGGCAGCCAGAGCAGGGAGCAGCACCCGCCGGCCACGCCGAGCTACACCATTTGGGTCACTGTTCGGCGGCGCGGTCCGTTCCGCACTGATGCCCTGCGGCGCCCACTTCCGGTCGGCCGCGGGGCGCGCCAACCAGCCGCGGTTTTGGCGCGCCCGGGGGATACGGCAACGCCTGCCGGCACCGCGAGCCGCTCAGGTCACCAGGCGCGCGCTCCCGTTATGATGGTATCTACACCAATTCAAAATGACTGATCCGTGCTCTCATCCTCCAGATCTGACCAGGCAGGTCGGGTGGCCCGATCACTGCGTGGGGTGTGGTTCCATTGGCCCTCTGACAGGGACATTCGGCAAAACGAGTACCGCCACCTGTGGTGCTGTTCTGTGAGCCGGAACTGCAGTCTGAGCTTCCGCGAGGCGGATGCTCTGTCCAGAGCCCCAGATGGACTGCAGCCTCATGGTCTATCCGCCGTCAGCGCGTGGGGTAAAAACCCCGGTCACGTGCATATTCTGATAGAATTATTCACTATCCAATTTGTGTTTTGTGAAAGTAATCACAAATGAATGGGATTAAACGGATCAGACAGTCTGCTGAAGCACTCGCCGATGTCAAGTCGCAAAAGTACTGCCGCTGGCGCTGAAAAAGAGCGTACGGCGGCTGGGGAAGGCAGCGTGATGATGATGGTCGAGACGTTGGCGCGAGTGGAATACGGCACACACGACTCTGGCAAACAGCTGCTCGTGAAACACGCTATTCATGCTTGCTCGAGTGTGGAAGCACGGAATGTGATGCAGTGTGCTCGGATGCACAACGTACCGGGCAAACACTAATTGGTAGCGGGAAAACCTTAGAGGTGAAAATGAAATAGTGATCACCAGCATACTTGTCTAAAACACCTAAGCCCATTAAATATGACGACTCGAGTGCATTTCACTTGAAATTCTTATATAATTTCCGGGATCATCATATGAAGATCGCTTCGCCTTTCCAGTATCGAAATTCGGATGGCTTAGAAAGATCTCCAAAATGAGGGCAGTGAAAATCAGGCAACTGAAATCCTAAAATACTGCTGAGTCATTGGAACAAGGTTTCAGGACCGAGCTGGGTAAGTACACCTTTTAATTTGCGCTACTACGGCGCGCATGACCCGGTCATGGGCAAATATCTGACTGCTGCTTACATAATTGTTTTACAGCACAAGCCAGCTGTGCATAACTTAACCCTTGCCCCGGTGGCGGGTATGAGCCACCTTCGCCCCGGTGGGGGGGGGGGCTAATAAAAGACCCCCACGATCTAAAAAACTAAGAGAGCTAGAAAAGCACAAAAGGCCAATCGAAAGCTCTTCAAAAATTATATCGAAAATACTTCGGCCATTTTTCTCGTCAGGTTAATATCAAGGTCACCAGAGGTTAAAATAGGTCAAAAACGCTAAAATGAAGTGTACAAAGAAAACCTCATATCTCAGAAATATGATAGCTACAAACATTTTTTAACAGCATTCGAAAGCTCTTGAGTTGCTTTTTCATTACAGTGCGAATGATTTTCGAGTCGGGTCAAAGCCTAGGGAGCTACAGGTCACTGAATATTGGGAATGTTCTTGGGAATGTCCATAGCGACCCATGCATAAGGGCGTTTCCTTTTTCGCTAATAACTTCCAAAGCAATAAAGATGCAGCAATATTTGGTGCTGCACCATTGCAATCCTCTTTTCAATACAGATTGAATGATATATGATATTACTATGCCTGGTCAAATTTAAAAATTTGCCCTGACCCAGGTCAACGGTCTGACCTGACTGGGCCTGGTATAGTCATGATGTATATCATTTGACTTGCAGTGACTATACAAGCACTTTGGTGACAAAATAAAAGTTCTAACGTTGTTTATTCAAAATTTATAGAGGAAAACACAGAAAAATGTTTATTTGACCTAAGGTGACCTTTCAAAGGCCACAAGTCAAAACTTTTAGCGTCAACTTCAGAAATGGGCTAAGAACAAGTCGTAACCGATGTTTGAAGTTGATTCCATCTATACTTACTAAGAAAAGCTCATTTCGTGATTTTCCCCATGTATTTACAATGGGGAGGTCATGCTCTGCACATGACCTTAGGTCTCCAATATAAAAATTCCCGAATATATGTTGTAGCTCCTGGTGGGCCCAATATGTGGTATGAGTTTCAACTTGATCAATTAACCCTCCTTTTAGTTATGCAGTCCTAAGCATTTTTTAGGTGAGGTCACTTCACCTGGCCTGGTGACCTGACCTGATATGACCTTGAGCCAAAAATTTTCAGGAAAGATGTAAAAATGATGAAGAAATAGCTAGACTAAGTTTGGTGGCGCTGCGTCCACGCGGTTTTTTGGTCACTTTGGAAAAACCCCTGGGGGGTCTAAAAAGACCCCCATCCGGGCGAAGGTTAATATTCAGAATAGGTATGTCTTAAATAAACGTGAAGGATTTTCATTTTAGAAGCATTCATTGAAATAACTAGTCTAAAGCGACCCGGCGGAGGCGTAATATTCTTTTGACAATGATCAAAATATTTTATACATAATGGGGATGCGATTTCAAAACTGGTCATTGTATACCAATACTTCTATATTAAAATAAATATCAAAATTAAAAGAAAGAATAAAAGATTTTGGGTCCCATCAGCCTCAACTATCATAGTTTTAATTACAATTTTTCCCTGCTTTCCCATGCTGATGTTCATCCACCAAGAGAACTAAACCCAAGTTACTTCAGGCTACCGCATCGGCTAACGACAGCTGGCAAAACACTACTATAGATAGAGGCGGCAGGTGGTTGGGGACCAGAAAGTGGTTAGCAAACCTAAAACCCGAAACATGTGAATTTTTTTAAATCTTTCCGATAATTCCAGGTAAAGATATTGAAGCTGGTCTCCGTCTGCCCCAGGGGTCAATCCAGGGGGGCAAACCGGCCATGGCTCCCAAAGAGAAATAGAAATGGTTAATGCCGTTTTTGTCCCCCCCCCACCCCCCTAGGAGAAAACTGGTGTTTCATTATTTATCAGTTGACAAGAATGTGCCCTTCAATAAAAACAGTTCTAAGTGTTTTCTCTATTTGAGTGTTCCTTTTTTAAGGTGAAAGAAGCTCCCTCAAAAGAGAAAAAACCCCTGAAAGGCACTCCATTCGACGCAAATTTTTGGGTGTTTTGCCAATAGACATGGTTTTGCTCACCCTCTCCCCCAACCAATTGGATGAATCCGCCCCTGCCTCCCCACTCTAATTTGAGTACTTACAGAGATTGGCCTATGACACTTAACCGGAGCCATCCGAAAATGTTGCCAACATTTTCGCCACTGCAGTTAAATCCAACTAAAATGCTTCTCGAACGGCGAGACTGGGAAGTGGTCGTAAAGAGTGCAGGGGAAGATTTAAAAACCCAAAATAAATGCTCGATTTTCATTTCGATTTCTAGTTACTTAAAGGAAATGGACATCTTGTCGGCATTCCAGGAAGGAATTTTATGGGCAGCATAAGTTTGGAAGTCTGTGTTCCGCCCTCAACCGCTCGTACCAAAAGCATGGCCTTTTCATACATTTTGTTTTCTCGCACAAACATAATGTCGCTCACGTCGGGTTGATCAAAGCATCGCGTGTAATTACGAGGCCGGTCGCCAGGGTGTAGCTCGCAGCATGTCAACCTGCGATTAGCGTTGCCATTGTTGACCTGCGTGGCAGTGAGGGTGGCTTGGACCAGACGACCTAGACCAATCATATTGTTTCAACCAGATAGGAAGAAATTTCTCTGGGGGTTGGATTAGGGTCTTAAGGCCCTTTATTCTGAACTTTATAGTGTACGGAAATGTAATACAGATATTTTGGTAGAATGAAATACGCCAATTGCCGTTTCTCCACAGGCTCTACAAAACTGGTACATCAGTTCAAAACCATAACTAAACTGGAAACACCCTTTAAATAGTGATATAGTACATAACAGGATCCTAGAATAGCATTACTTCTTGTAACCCGGTAAAAGTTTTTTGTCACTCCGAATAAAACTTGTTGTTTTTCCTCTTCGCATGAAATCGAAAGTTTTTCCTATGAAGATCCAATCGCTTCAACAACTGAGCTTCAAACCAAGCCTAGATCGACCATGTATACATAGATAGAACTTGTTTTAACCTTCGTATACATTCCGTTCCACTCAGCAATAACAGCTCATGTTGCTAATGGTTTCAGCTTTCTGGTCAAGCGCCTATGTGGGGGTAATAGTAAGCGTTTCATGATTTTACCTTGACTTCCCGTGCCATTACCAGTGAACCATGAGTACAGCACAGACCGCACAATGGAGGTTCAGTGGAGTGAGGAGCGGTGCAAGGTAACGCATACCGATGAATTAGTCTTGCGCTTCTTATATATCCAGTTATGTGTTACATATCCGCGGTGGGTGAGGAGCATTAACCCTCGCCCGCACCCGGGAGTAACGCCGCCGGCATGGCTGAAAAACCTCCTGGTTTACTATAGAAACTGAAGTGTAGGCGGTCGTAGGCCTTACAGGGTCTCAAAAGAAACCTCAATCATTTTCACCTTGTTCGTTTAAGTCATACATGAATCCTATCAAGTGTCCAAATTAGTCCTTTTAACCAAACCTTGCGTTTCATCCCGACCACAGCGGCCGCCACCCGGCGCGCGCCGCTGCCCGTGTCCCGGGTACAGCCTCAGACAGGAGGTGCCGGCACCTGGCGCCGGTGCCTGCGCGCGAGTGTGGCGGCCGCGCCAGCAGCACGTGCATTTGCTGTGGGATGGCGCCCCAACGCCGAAACAATTATATGGGACCGTTTCAAAAGCGGAAAAAACTTTGACGTTTGATATGCCATCTGCATAAACCACTAGTTACTGTCGGATATATCCTAGCAAAAACAACGACGTAGCCCCCCACATTGTGCTTATACACATTGTGAACATATAAATTTCGGGGAATTAATTTGACATATTTAGATTATTCGTGCATAGTCTCGTCTTGAATACTGACGGAAAGATCGCACCTCGGTTTGCAAACCTAACCGTACTGACATGCGCTCCACCGGGCTGTAGATGAAAGAAAATCCATCCATAGGAAAGGGATGTTTTCGGGGAATTCGGACACAGAGTTTTCACAGAGTGACATGGTGTCAGAAATAGCAAATAAAAGGAAATTTCATAATCTAGGCATGCATGGAGAGAGGGTGTGTATGTTTTCGTCATTCAATTTTGTTATCACATGAGTATTCAATAAAATGTACGGAAAATTCAAGCAACTAAAAGGATAGGGATAATTGCACCATTACTACCAATGGATATTTTACATCCCCATCCGTTGGCTACCCTTTACACGGCAAATTGTCCCTTGCCATCCAGCTGTGAACCTGGCACAATGTCAAGTTTGGCGTGGAAATCTCCCCTGCGTAACCACGATACAAGGAGGGTGGCCTGAGACTACCCCTCTCACCCCATTAGCCCCTGCTGATGTTGTCGAGCCCTCTGGCGCTGTCGCCAAGCCGTCTGGGGACGTTTTCCAGGAAGCAAGCGTTAGAGATGCTGGCTGGGCCATTGTTCCGTATTTTCACGCGTGTCCTTATCGTCCCCTCGATCGCTATCAGCTGACCAAACCACGAACACTGTCACCCTTCCACCTGCCGCCTGTGCTGACGAGCCCGGTCTGTGTCAGAGGCTGTCGCGGGCCCCAGCGGGCGCGGCACGGGCCGCCACTGCCAGACCTGAGTGGAAAAGCGCGAACAGCATTTCAATAACTTTCGCTTTACGCAAAAAGTTGAAAAGGTATCTACTTTCTGTTTGCCGGGAATGATGCAGAATTGACATAGGAACGGCTACCCGAGCATTATTATCGGGACGGTTAGTTGGATGTAGATATTCGCATTAAAACGGCGAGAGGAGGAAAAAAGCACCCCGGCAGGGCGCGGGTTAAAGCCACAACACAGGTATCCAGCTATGTAATCTGTCGTGGGAAGCATCCAAGTCCCGAAGTGTTGTCAACGTGCAATTTTCCATGGAATGAAACAAAAATATTTCATAGAACGGGAGTGGTTAGAAGACTGAAATTTATTACACAGATGACTGAAGCATGACATAGCTTACGTCTGGCTGAAAGCTGGCTGTATCTGCAATCTGCACGTAGCAGGATATGGATTTGCCGAGCAATCACTGAGCAAGTAGATAGTAGGCATTCAAGAACATGCGACTTAAATATAAACAAAAAGACGAAGACAGTTTTCATCACTCGTTGATCTCCTCAAGGCCTTATATAGAACGTCGTATATAAGGCCTTATATGAACGTCGTAAGTCTATCAGCAGATTCAAAACATAGGAATATGCTTAATCGTTGGGGTGGTATTCATTTGAAACTTATTTATTTTTACTTCAATTGAGAAGCAATACCTCGAATATGTTTCACTTGGATGTCCAACGTGATGAGCTATACGCGCCGGATCAGGAGGCGAGGGGTATGTCTCCTTCCTGTCCACTTTTAATCCCAAAATTTTTAGATCTCGGCCAAATTAGCAATCAACCGGAGAATGGTGTAGCCAGCCAGTACGGGAGAAAACAATTCAAAGCCAAATCCGATTAGTTTTTGGTTCTAGGAGGGAAATGTCCTGGCCAGCAGCAGGTTGAAAACTGACTGACCCCTCACTTTTTTGCCGGTGGCGTCGTTTCTTTGATGTGCTGTATATACGAGCATGCAGGTAGATTATGCGTTTGTGCGTTACGGTAACTTTGTAGGTCTCTGTAACTTTTTACTTGTAGTCTCTCTAACTTTGTAGGTCTTTGTAGGTCTCGCGACGCCTTCGCTACCCCTCCCTAACCCATCTCATTCAGCATACACCTAGAGGCGATACCACGGACTCACAGCAGACTCCCCCGACCTCTGACCAAGGGGCAAGGATGGGCACTTTCTCCCATGGACCCTTGGAGCCCCCCTGAGTCACGGCTCCTCCCTGAAAGGTCGATTGCGCCCCCTGAAATCTCACCTTCTAGCTCCTCCCCAGGATGCGAGTATCGGCGCCCCCCGCGATAGGATCTGACGCCCACCTGGTTTTGCCGCACAAAAGTGGCGTCCATGTTCCGGATGGCGCCCCCCGCTCCACCATGTGCACCTCCTCCGATCGGAAATTCTGGATGCACCTATGCTCTGACCCTGGAGCACGCGGTTTCGCTTCGACAAGGAATTTCAAGTTTGGGTAGTAATGCCACAATATTTCATAATGTACCGTTATTCAGAATATATATTTGTCGATGGCACAGTTACCCAGGTACATATTTGTTATCCGGAGTCTTTAAAGGCCTTTATAAGGCCTTACGGCTCTTCTCAGCAAACGACACTACATAAACCGTTAAAACATACAACTAGAGATGCACAGTAGATATACTATACCAGTTGATAAACCATAGCTAGAGACAACTTTTTACACAAAACCACAACACTCCGACGTCAAAATTGTTTATCTAGCATCGATTATGACCAGGATATTAGAGAATGGTATGATATATTCAGCAGCTGCCTCCTGACTAGGCTACGATATTTAACTTTGGCGGAGAAAACCTGGATTATTTCTTGCGAGGATCCATGACAAATTAGGCAGTTGTCATGACAACGCTTTTTGGGACAAATTTATTCAGGGAAATTACATGAGTGGAGGCGTAATGGATTAAGCAAATTTTCCAGGACACAATGTCGACTTCTTTTGCAATAAAAACTGCCTTGTAATTAAAAAAAGATGTGCATTACTTTCCAACTATAAACGTTGATCTGGGTTTCGTCAATGTTTGTTGTGCTTAGATACAAATAATCCGTGTTTACTGCACAAACCGCTGAAAACCACTGGGTACCTTTTTACCAACTACCCTTACTGTTCCGTCTTTTGCATGAAAATGCACCCATATGCTACATGTAGGTGCCAGCGCGAGCCTTCATCACAACTGTTGTCCAGTTCAGCTCCAATTTCTACGTGTAAGTCAGGCCGCCTCATTATTTTTGCACGCCGCTTGGCGTCCCACTGTGCGGACCTTCCTGGTTAGGGATGGCCCGCTTTTAGAACACCGGTGACACCATGATGGGGGCTCATCTCCCGGACATCGCAGCCGCAGCCCGGCTGACGTGAGTACGGCGGTCACGGAAACGTCGGCCTCAGGACTTCTTCTTCGGGGCAATGCGGTGTTTGGAAGGGTATCCGATAGCTCCCCTCGTCCTACATTGAGAGTCGTTCTTCCCTCGCGGTCGCCTGCCAATAAAATCACCTGCCAGGACTGGTGACCGTTACAGCCCCTTTACAATCTCCCGTCATCCGGCAGGGGCGTGGCGGGCGCGGCGGCGGGGGAGGGGAGAGGGTGGTTCCGGGTGCGCGCCACTTGCCCGGAGGGAGTCGGGGGTGGCGCGCCGCCGTTACGCCGCTGTGCGTCAGTTAATGTCATCGGTCAGACGGCGTGGAATGCGGCAACTAATTACGCCCATATTTGATCGGTGGTTCATAGTTTTGTTATAGGTAGGAGAGTGTGCAAACAGGCCTCGAATCCAGGAGGGTTTCAGGTCCACGGCCTTCGTTCTGCATAAGCAAAGAAAAAGCTATTTTACATATTTATGCATCGAAATGCGGTTGCAGCTCTGTGAAACAAAAAGTCCTGCACTGCTCCGGCAACGTTTTTACATTTATTTAAAAAAATTATCACAGTATGCTACGAGACTATGAGAAAATGAAACAAGCAATGCCGATGCTTTAACAAAGTTTTAATTCAATTTTTAAATCGACCACTATCGCTAACAAAATGGTCATTATCAGGAAGTAAGTTAGTAGAAGCGTAAGTATACCTACACATCCCACCGGCGTCTCACGCATAGAACTACCACGAGAAGCGTTGAATAAAGCTAAAAACCAAGCGCGGTAATAAAGAGGACAGTTTGGTAGAACCGGCGTCAGAGCTTGTTTACGTAAAACATTAAATAGACTCGTCAGAGGGCTGCGCATGTTTGATAATGACCACGTTCATTTTCCTTCGCGTCCATCGCACAAAATTCTAGCAGACGATGTTCACACGTCCAGTTAGGAACATAAACACATAATTTCGCCGATACAATGCCACCGATATAATTTGGACTTAGTTTTCACCTTTCAGAAACATTTCATTCAAAACTACGCGCTTCTAGAGAAAACCTAAAACCACCAAGACGCTGAGAGGCAGTTCACATCACTTATCACGCCACTCCTCGGTACGCTCATTGACGGATGGGCCCCCTCTCTCTCTCTCTCTGTGAGGCTCGCCGAAAAAAACTGAGAGCCAGCTGATCGAATTAGCACGTAAAGAATGCAATTCTGCCGATGTCGATGCCGTGATAATATGTACTAGATGTAATATCGTCACGGGTACGTTTTCGCCGATCTGAAACACTCGATTCAAAACTACGAGTTTCTGGACAATAACATCAGATATCCGCTAAAGCCGATGGCTCTCCCATTGCCAACATTAACCACTGCCAAGGAATGTGAGGAGTTAACGAGAAATTAAAAGTAGAGCTAATGCATTGTTCCATATTCGGCGCCTGTTCGTCTTGGACAAGCCATCCTTTTCTGACCACAATACCGTTGGCCTGGAGCTCACCTGCTGATACTTATTAATCCCCACAACTGCTCCTGGAAACGCGGCTCCACCTCCATCCTGTTGCGCTTTGGTGGATGCCGAATGCTTGCCGATGCTTCGATTACAAAAGCCTGGTCACTCATGTTCCGTAGAAGCCCAGGGTCGTAGGAACGGTTAAAAGGCATCGCCTATACAATTTTCCCCATGTTTTTTTAGTATGTGTGTTATCGGGCTGTGATGTGTGAAACAAACGTGTGATGCCTTCAGATATTTAACGGAATTCACAATAGAAAGTCGTTTATGTTTATCAAACAGCATCTCTAAAACATTGCGGGTGAGAACAATTCATACAAACTTTACATATTTCTCCGTCACCATCGTTCTTGCGGCGGATCCTGCTGAGTGAAAAACGCCCAAAATTGTGCAATACAACAAAATTGGCAGTAGTTTTTTTATAAATTCGGTCAGTTTTTGGGGACATTGGTTTTCCTACCACCCCGTTTCCCTGTATCCGCCAATGTCACCTTCACTTTGCCCTTTTCGAATAATACGTCATTTCGTTTATGAGCCAGTTGATGTCCCGTGCAAGCCCATGTGCGGTACTGCTGGATAACATAGGCCAGGGGACGAACAGGTTTGCTGGCCAAATCTGACTACGGTCCATCACGCGAGTGAACCAGTCTTCTCCCTGCATGTGTAAAGATCCGGGGGAGGGGAGGGGGACAGGACTCTCTTGACTTTCAGTATTCCGTAAAGTTTGTATACGCCTTGTATTACACAGTCAGTGTTTTTACTATTGCTAAGGTTTAACGACGCACTAAGAGCCCAGGTTATACGGCGTCGGCGACTCTCACCCTTTTGGGAAGAAGTCGTGAAATCAGAAAAATTATTCAGAGCCTCTGCTTGGACTTGAACCCAGGACCCATGGCTCAAAAGATAGGAACGCTATCCACTGATCCACGCGTTCCCACCGTTCAGAGTTGCCCACTGGGCAATGCCCAGTTCCGGACCACCAGGGATCGAGAAGAGCTACAGTCTTGCCTTCATGGAGGATAAGTGCGACAACATTTTCATTTAGCAGCCAACTCTTTCCAACACCTCACACCAGAACTGATAGTCAGGCCGAGTTTTTGGTATGGAAGGTGAATTCCATGCTAAAGCGGATAAAATCCATGGACTAAGATCTGCCATCAAGCAATATTCGACGTCACAAAAATGTTATTGGACCTAAGGCGTTTCCTTCACGCAGATAATAAGTGTTTATGACGCAGGTAATACTCCTCAGCTGCAAAGCGTCGTCATCCTAGCTCCCCGGAGCCTAATCAACGCCAATAAAGCATACATTTGTTCAATCTTAAGGTTGCTTTTCAGACGTTGCCAACTCATCAGCGCTCAGCAAACCATATGCTGACTATGAAAGACGGCTTGCCAATTCCCCGATGAAAGTGCTGTGCATGTAAACATGTGACGAACAAAATGAAGCACACAAAATGGCGCAAACTCAATTTATTGTCGAATTGAAGATGAACAATGTATGTACATTTGTGAGCAATAGCACATGATCTAATGCCAGAGATCACAGGACAGCTCGGACAACGCGTCAAGACACTACAGGCAGTTCAACTGCCATTTCATACCAGGTGGGTCGCACCATGGGGAAAGAACACGCACGCCGAAGCAGTGACGGACTCAGTCGGGTGGTTTGGGAAGGGAACAAGAGGGCCAAGCATAGGGACCAGCGTATTGTTTTTATGAAAATTGAAGACAACCGGAGGGCTCAGGTAAGTTTCTGTCTCCCCTCCACCCTGGGTCTGATATTACTTTGCAGTTCGGAACCAGCGCGTTCAACCTGGAATGTCTCATTTACTCAACTGATGACTCTGAGCCGCACAATCCGCAGCACATGCTCACGCCCTGAGTCTCTACTCTAACACGTATCCCAGAGATGGCTATCTTCACGTACTGACCCGGCCAATCCACGCTCCTACTCTACCACGAACGGTCAGAGAACACAGACACACGCACACACCACAGCGTGCCTTCAGCCGTCCCGGAGAGTCGCCGGCCGCCGGCCACCTGTGGCGGCGTCCTTACAGCAGGCGGCCGCGACACTCCTGACTGCCGCAGTGGCAGTACATCACCTTGCCCGGCACCGAGCCCACCTCGTAGTTGTAGTCCCACGTCAGCTCGGTGCCCGCGCGGATGTACGACAGCGCGAAGAAGGCCACCCACGGGAAGCGCAGGTCGTGTGTGTCCACGAACACGTTCTGCACGAACACGTTCGGCGAGCAGCTGTGCTGCCGGGCGGCACATGCAGTCCGGGTCACATACACATCCAGTCAGGGTCAGGTCATCACACAGTCCGGGTCACATCCCCATCCAGTCAGGGTCAGACCTCCGTCCAGTCAGAGTCAGGTCATCATACAGTCCGGGTCATATGCCCATCCAGTCAGGGTCAAGTCATCATCCAGTCCGGGTCAGGTCATCATACAGTCCGGGTCAGATCACCATCCAGGTCAGGGTCAAGTCATCATCCAGGCAGAGTCAGGTTATCATACAGTCCGGGTCATATCCCCATCCAGTCACGGTCAGATCTCCATCCAAGCAGAGTCAGGCTATCAGGTCACCATACAGTCAGGGCCAGGCCATCAGGTCACGATAAAGTCAGGTTCAGATCTCCATGCGGTCAGGGCCAGGTCACCAAGTAATCGCACAGTCAGAGTCAGGTCATCAGGTCATCATACAGTCAGGGCCAGGTTACGGTCACGCTTAGGTTGCAAAGTCACAATACATTTATGGTCAGGTCACCATACTCAGAGTAGGTCAGGTCAGGTAGGTCACCATACAGTTGGGGTCAAAGCACAGTCAGGGTTAGGTCACAGTCAGTCAGACTACTAGGTCACCAGTCATGGCCAGGTCGCCAGAGGAAAGGCGCTACATTAAGCTAATACTGCAATGAAGCAGGTCATACATTGTGAATAGGCAAATAAACGACATGTAATATTAGTCGAAATATTTCAACCAAGACTTCATGGCTCCAAAAAAAATGTCTGTTTAATTTCACTAACACTGAATTTGTAGGATGCGTAGGAGGAACAAGTCGCCGAGAAAGAATGTGGGGTCATCGCATTCCTTTAATACAAAAATTAGGGGAGAACACAAATAATGCAGTAATTTTGGGCAATAACTATACCGAATTCAGCAGTGCTGTATGTGTTTGAGAGGGGGGATAAGACAGAAGTTACATTGACAGCAATTCTGTATTTTATATCAAAGAGTTTCTGTCTGACCACGAGGAGCTTGATGTCCAATTCAATAGAACACGACCCAGTCAGGACCGAGCTCCGCGTCACGCCCTCGGAGAGTCTCACGTTGAGGTATCTGCCGAGGTTGCCGATGTTCTTGGCGTCCATGATGTAGCAGTACTCGTCGGTGCCGAACTGCTCACGCACCGACTTGTAGTCCTCGTCCGGAAGGGAGAGACGGCCGGCGCCCGGACCTGTCCCGGTACACGGGGGGGTTAGAGTAGGGTGCCGGGACCTGTCTCATCGCACCGGGGGTTAGAGTGTGCGGACGCCGGACCGTCCGCATAGGGGAGGGGGTTAGAGTGGGCGGCAGGGCCCATCCATCGCAAATGGGGTTAGAGGGCCTGGCCAGTCTCATCGCAAAGGGAGTTAGAATGTACGCCTAAAAACGCACCGGGGTGAGATGGGACACTGGAACTGTCTCATCGCACAGGATGAGAGTGAGGCGCTCGGAACTGTCTCATAGCCCAGGGGGTGAGAGCGAGGCGCCCGTCCCGGTCAAATAGAGGGGGTTAGAGTGGGGTACCGGGCCCATCTCATCGCACAGGGGTGAGAGTGGGACACTCGGACCTGTCTCATCGCACAGGAATGAGAGTGGAGTGCATCTACCCCAGTTTAGGAATACCAGCTTTCCACCTGGGTGCAGGAGGCGGGGATAACTCACGGCAAAATAAAAACCAATAATCTATAATTCAATTTAATTCATCAGCCATTTATGGCGATCATAAAGGGGTGAAAAAATAAAGTTTATTGGGGATACAATTTCAGGCCTTGTGTTGCATGCAACAGACAAACCTGAGTTCCCACAGCAAGATTTTATGCTCAGAATGAATACCATGTCTTAGCGGGCATTTGTATTTTATTCTCCTTGTGAAACCATCGGAAGAGCTAGGAGTCATCGGGTACCGAAGAGAAAGAAAACATAATTTTTTCTGAGTCATAAGTTCCACAAAAATCCTGCATTCAGTGCTTTTGAGCAGATCCCCCAGCTTAACCCATTAACGCCCGCACCTACTTCCAGCTTTCAGATTGGTGAAAAAATGTTGTCCTATACTTATAAGTTGCCAAATAAGATATTCTGAAAGTTTTAAACCGATACCACTTTTAGATTCTGAGAATGACACCGGACAAAAATGACCCACTGGGCGTTTGGGACATCGGCTGGCACTACGCGGCCGGCTTCCGGGTGGCGCAGTCACCGCACTCAGCGGCCCGATGCGCATCACTTTTACTGCAGTTTCGTGAAGTGTTTTTATTTCTTTTTGTATTATGGTCATAGAAAAATGTTTAGACAGTTTTACGATCTCCAGGTTTAGTTGAAGACTATAGTAACAACATATTCGCAAATAGTACAACACAATAGTGGTTAATCTAGACTGGTGATTTGCGGGAGGAGGGGAGACGGACTAAATTGTGAAAATCACAGTATTTTACGAATATTGGTGAATATCAGAGGTTTTGGTAAACCGTTTCTTTTGTCTCTATCCCCCCCCCACTCCTCCTCCCGTCTCCCCTGGCTTTGTCACCGATGATCACGATCAGCGACCTTCAACGAGGAGGCAGGTAATCCTAATATTCAGCCTACGGATGAAAAGTTTTGGAAACTCAATCCGTTATCTCCCTCCACGCAATGTAAATTAACTCGATTAATTTCCAACTCTTCAAATGGATCCATTCCCATCTTCCGATTTTTCTTTGGAGCAAGTAGCTTGTTCCATAGTTGTATCAATGTGAACCTCCACATTTCCAGGCACGCCGCTGGTCATTGCAACGCCGGTCAGCCCATCGTCTTTCTCATACACACGACTAATATATTTTTGTGATGGAATAATAATGATATCCACCTGATCCAATCCGCTATTTTGCGGATTTAAAATGATTTTTGCTTCTTTTCCTGCAAAAAAAAAATGATCTGTGGTATTGCTAAGAACTATACTTACGATATATTGATGTCTCCAAAGCTGGAGATTTCCTCTCGATCCAGGAGGGGTTTTGGATGGTTTAACGCTGAAACTGCAATACAAGCGCTAAACAAAGTTTGAGGAAACCAAAATCCAGGAGGTTCCTGACCTGGATTTTTCCCCTAACCCCAGGGATGTCCACCATGGTTGTTTCACTTGACCAGAACTAAGCCGCGACAGTATTAATTGCGTTTTAGATAGATGTTCCATAACTTCCCACGCTTTCGTCCCTTTATACTGCACCAGACGTTTTACACTGTACCCTCTTGTCACAACAAACCAGCGCAGCGGTGGCAAAATTCCCAACTCATTTTGTCAACTCGTCATTGGTTTTCTATCAGTGGCGAACACAAGGGGACAAGGGAGGCTCAAGCCCCCCCCACCCCCCACCGAAATGTCAGTGTGCCTATTGTAAATGCATAGCTGGAAACTGTTCTGAGGCAATGACAGGGCAGGCTCGAGACCCCAAGACCCTCCCACCCAATGAAGTCGTCGATCCACCACTGTTCTCTATCCTCTCTATCCACTACACACAATCCACCAAGGGAAAAGACAAGGCTCTGCTAGTTTAACAGTGTAGTCAGTGCTAATATTTTCGGTAAGTCTTTAATACCCCTGAAAATTGTCTTTGATATCGCCTTCAGAAAACATCAGAGCTATCTTGCATGTTTTCGTTAGAAATATTTGATAATCATTCCAAAAACAAGGCAAATCCCTAAAACGTTGGAAGGCATTTCATGAACTTCAAAGTTTCTAAACGTATCGACATTGCACTAAAAATCTTCAGATTTGAGGGAAAACCTCTAAACTGGCAACCCTGAAATGACAGCCCCCACGATGCCTCCCTTCCCTCTAGGTAAAAATATACATTTAACCCACCAGACGGGAGGACAGGACACATCATCTTCCTCCTTTTTAACGGCCCGCAGATGTCCGCAACGCCCAGCGGGTCATTTTTGTCCGCTTCATATTTGGCGATGTCTCATGGCAAAGCCTTTCAAGAAAACCTTACTGTTTCTTCACCATCTGATTCCCAGTGGTCTTGGCTTAATGCCAAGCATGCTAACTCTTTTCGGCTTTCCATATATGATTGCGAGATACAAAATTTGCAAAGCTATTTCACGTTGGCCAAAACCTCGCCAAAATAAGTTCCACCAAAATCATCCCATGAAATCCTAGGATTTTACAAATGCATTTTCCGGCTTGTCCACGCTCTAAGACACGCATCCATATCATAAACGTGGAAATCACTTCACTGGTAACGATTCTGCAGCCTGTCAAAGTCAGAGGACAAAAATGACCCGCTGGGCGGAAATGGGTTAACTATATCAGTGACGCTGTTAAGTACGACTCTGTTAAGTACAAACCCTTCTCATTGGCCTTTTTGTCGGCGGAGGGCGGCTTCTCTGGAGAGGTGGTTTTCTTGGTCTCCACTGTCTTGGCAGCAGTGATTTTCTTCTTCTTGGTCTCCTCCTCCTCCACAGCCTTAGGGTGTCGGGCCCTGCACGTGGATTGTAAGGAACATTAGTGCACCGGTGAGGGAGCAGCACTCCACACGTTCATTTCCGGTTGGACGTGCACCACAGAGTGCGGCGTTTACTTCAAAACCCATGGTCCCTTCACGTGCCTCGGGAACGTATCACGCCACGAGTCTGCCAGAAACTACAGAATGATGTTCGACTCACTTCAGTTCGTCATTCATTATAGCTGGTCATGTAATAACAACAAGGCAAGTCGGCTGCAGCAGTGACCAGCACATTTTCTTTAAGCGTCTTATAGGAGCCGTCTCATCTACAAGTCAACCTAAGGAAACACGACATAGCTCATTTATATATCGAGGCTAGCATTCATTCCTCCACGGATATTGTTCGAAGTACAAGAGCGGTTCTCGGAACCGGACAGTGAGCCAAAGAGGTAACTAGGGTTAGACGTAATGGTTAGCGCACTTATGCGCACATACAAAAATCCCCGAAAACACGTTCCAAAACAAAACCGAATGATCAGTTGCCATACTTTTCTCTCCCAGTTTACCATGTTTTCGACTTGTGTGCGTCGCAATCGTATATCTAGCTGTTTCACGTCACACCGAAAGCATTTACGAGAGTTAGAGCTTGTTTCAACACTAGAGCTGACAAATGGTCTTGTGCGCGTGGAAGTGAGCGGAAGAAGTAGACAGGGATCTGTGCCCTGTCCCGCTGCGGGGAGCCCGGCGGCCCCGCCCGGCTGACCTGTTGGACCGGCGCAGGTCGCGTTCGCCGGTGCCGGCCACTACGCGCGCCGGCACGAAGTCGTCGTCGTGGGCGGCGCGGCCGCGCCGTCCGCTGTCGGAGTCGGCGTCGCCGGCGGCGTCCGTGTCGGTGCCGTCCGGACTGGCCTCGTCTGCAGGCACAGCGGGCTCAGGCTGGTCACGTGGGCACCGGCTGTCCGGAGGGAGAGGGCGCAACAGGACTAAGACCCGTGAAAAATGTTTTTCAAATAAAATAAACATCCAGGGGTTTCGGGGACAAGTATTTTTGGCACACCCCCATGAACCCACCAGTAACGAGCGCGCCGTATATTTAATGCACAAATAGTAAAACATATAAACACGTAAAACTGTTCGGGCAAAATGACTGACCAATAAAGCTCTCCATTGCACCGTACATTAGTATTTAGTAACCTCTCCACTGCTGACACGCCTCCTTCAAAAACGCATTCAAAACCGTACAAAACACACGCCCACAGCCGCCAGCACGGCTCACCGTCGGACTTTTCCTCGTCCTGCTTCTCGTCGCTGCTCTCCTCCTCGTCGACGACGTCCGACTCGTAGCCTTCCTTCAGCCGCTCCAGCACCTCGATGTAGTCCAGCTCCGCCAGGTACTCGTCTCCGTAGTTCTTACCATCCTGAAAACGCACCGCTCCCGCTAATATTAGCCTTCGCTAGGGGAGCGAGACCAGGCTACATCATTCAAACGGATCTATTTCCCTGCGGCAAGCCTTCATTGTGAAACATAAAGATTTGAAACTGTGCTAAGCTCGTGATCAATAATTCACACCGACTCACTTTGTATACCAGTAGCAGATAATACTAATATGCAAAATAGAAGTGCAAGAAAATACGTATTCAATACATATTCCTCAGTTGTGCCCCCAGACAAGAAACTCAATACAACTATCATTAAAGACCCGAGCTCACCTCGTCGGCATTACACTCTATGAGAAGCTTACCAGCTCACCTCGTTAGCACCAGACTCGGTGAGCAGCTGTTGAGCTCACCTACCTCGTTAGCACCAGTCTCTATAACCAGCTTCCGAGCTCACCTCGTTAGCACCAGACTCGGTGAGCAGCTTTTGAACTCACCAACCTCGTTAGCACCAGACTCTATAAGCGGCTGCCGAGCTCACCTCGTTAGCACCAGACTCGGTGAGCAGCTGGCCGGCGTACACACAGATGAAGCCGCCCTTGGGGATATCGTCCAAACAGCGGATGCCCCAGCCGCGGCGCAGCGTCTTGAAGACCTGCAGCCGCAGCCGCAGCGGGTGCTGGCAGACCCGGTTCAAACAGGTGCGCTTACAGCGACATCTGTGGACAGAAACGGAAACTATATCTGGTACGGAGTTTTATGCCACGTCAGCTGCTAAGACTATGTACACCATGCTTGGTAATGTTAGCAACTGAGGGAATAAGCAAAGCAAGTTGACGTTTCACAGACCTTACACAAAACGGAGTTCCTAACATATGCACACCAATTAAAGTATATTCAACCACACAAATGCACTGTTCGGTACCAATAAAACATAAAGAATCCGGAAAGTTTTGTCGTGATTTATTTCCACCAATATGAACCCTTGCTGACTAAAACAGTACTTAATTCCAACCAAAGCGCAACAAGTATGCTACCGTAGACCGCTCACCGATCGTTGCACTCGTAGATGCCGGTGATGACGTTGCCATTGATGAGCCTGCGGAAGTGATAGCCGGCGTCGTTGTCTCTCTGCCCAGAAGGTCCGAACTCTGTGCCCTGTATCGTGGACTGCCAGCACGAGCATTTCGACTTGTCCTGGGAGTAAAACACGATATGACTTATTATGACTTATTTGAAGCCACGGTTCCTGATCACAGCAGGCGACAGGTCGTGACCCGATCCCATTTAACAGCTGATGTCAACGGCCACTGCTCTGACATTTTCCATGCTCTTCGTCTAACGCAAGTAATTGCAATGTACATGGAGATGCTGGCTTTTCCTGCAGACGGAGATCAGTCGACCACACCACTTTTTATTACGATCAGATAATAAAAACCCTGGCACCAGGTGACCACTTATTGCGACCAGGCTTTAAGCTCGAACTGTCTAAATAAGCACAGCCTAAAGTAGCCAGGACCAGCCGCGGCGTTCCTCACTGCCACCATCTCCCACCGAAGCACCGCCTGCCGCACCCTGCAGTCGTCGGTGCAGTCGCAGCAAGTGAGGAACTCCTCCGCCAGGTTGAGGTGGACCCCGCGGGTAGGCAGCCGACGAGTGCTGTACTCCACGTACTCGGGGAAGTCGCGGTCCAGCGAGTTCACGCAGGACACAGGCACGTTCTCCTTCCCGTACGAGATGTCCTGAACAAACGCCGGGGCACGCCCGAAATGTAACACCAATCCAGGTATGGACTGGCCAGGCTCAGTCCTTGCCGTGAGGTGGCGGGGATGACGGGCTCGAAATTTGACATTATTACAGAAGGAAACAATGGTGAACTCTCGTAGACACAGTTCTTTCCGAAACAAATTATATACTCAATGTTTGATTCAGTGATTGGCAAAGAAACACACGCGTGTGAATGCGACAACTGCAATGCGTTCTGCCCCTCGGCCAATCCTGCGTTTGAAAGAAAATCAAGATACTCGAGTGCTGAGAGCCTAAGAAACATTTAATGTTCCAACTAGTCGACACCTTTACCTTACTTCTTCTAATTCATGCGATGTTTTCACAGCGCTCCGAAACCTCTGCTATTCTACAGACCAGTCGGCTGCCCAATCGCGAACCTTGATGCTGCAGAACTTTCTGGCAGGCACGAACTCGGTGAAGCAGTGCACCCAGAAGTCGAAGCAGAAGCAGTCGATCTCCAGCTGGCAGCCGGTCAGCCTCAGGTAGGAAAACACCTCGGCCAGCGAGCGCAGGCGCCGGCCGCACGGCGCCCGGTACAGCACCGTTCGCTTGCTGGTCCGGTGACGTACAATCTCCCTGACGACCAGAGGCCCCGCACGGTTACAGAGGAACTACGGGCAGGGAGTGTCGAGTACAATCTCACTGACGGCCAGAGGCCCGCACGGTTACAGAGGAACTACGGAGAGGGGTGCTGTGGTGTTGGTGCACTGCTGGCGAAAATACAACACACTCGCCTGGAGAGACACAGACCACACGGCTTTGTAAATCGACGTGGAATCGGCCCTTTGCGCTGGCGAGAGGAGCTTTTGAAACCCTACGCCTGGGGAAAGGGAGTATTTGTGGACTTTGGAGGGGGGGAACATTAGCATTGTAAAAAATCATACAGTATGCCCTGCTATTTAGTGCATGTGAGAATCACGGAATTATAACCACACACTTAACACGCGCATTGACGGGGGTCTAAGCCACCTTCGCTTTTGACGAGGGGGCGGGTACCCGCCCCCTAAGATCAAACACTGTAGGTAGCGAAAAACGATAAACGGCGTTGGGTAGCCGATCCACTTCTCCAGCGAATATATTCGGACCATTTTTTTGTCAGGTCACATTTAAGGTCACGAGAGGGCAAAACATGCCGTCATAGGGATAACATGTGAATGAAGGTTTTCGGCCATTACATCTGAACAAGTAAAGGTAGAGGAAAAAGACTTGAACTTTATGAATCCTCGCAGCAAGCCGAATCGAATGATATATAATATGACCTTGCTAGGTCAAATCAAGAATTTGACCTGACCTGAGGTCAGGTCAAGGTCAAATTATATAAAATTCATATCATTAGAACCGCAAAGACAAGGCAAGTCTAATGCAGCTAAAATAAAGGCTCTATCATCAACCGTTACCGAGTTATTCAGTAAAAAACATTTTTTCCCATGTATTTCCAATGGAGAGGCCATGCCTCGTACCTGACCTTAGGTCATCGTTATAAAAAATACCGGAACATATTTTAGAGAACTCGGTGGGGCCATTATGTGATATGAGTTTCAATCGGATAAGTTCACCCTGCTCCGACTTATGCTATCTTAAACTTTTTTGAGGTCGGGTCACTTGACCTGTACTGGTGACCTGACCTGAGATGACCTAACCTTAAAATTTTCACATAAGTTGTAAAAATGATGAGGGAAAAGGTATGCCAAGTACGGCGGCGCTAGGCGCCGCCGTTTTTTTCTATCTCGGAAAAACCCGAGGGGGCGGGTACCCGCCCCCCCCGTCAATGCGCGTGTTAAGAAAGGTGTCCAGCCCAACACCGGAGTAACTGGAGTGCTGCTTTTTTGGAGGGAGGGAGGGGGTATGGCGCCTCCACTGCACGACCATTTCGCGCAAACACCGGGAGTGAGTCTAAGGCTGAAACCAGCCATACAAATCGGGAGAACATTGTACAGCCACCGCGCCTGACGCAGTTTCACAAAAGCCAAACCAAACCCCAGCCGGCACCTTCCCCACCAGGCCGCGCCCCCCCTCCTTCATCGGCAGCCGACCACTCACCGGATCCAGCCGCTCATCATCGGCATGGTGAGCGGGTTGCTGCCCTTCAGCTGCTCCATGTCGACGCTGAAGTTGCGGATGCAGGCCCGGGAGCAGGTGTGCGGCTGCAGACGCCGCGGGGTGACGCGGGGCTTGTTGGCGATCTGCAGAGAGGGCGCCACCGTCAGCGGCACAGGCGAATGTGGCAGGCGACCCGGTAGCCCAGAGCCGCCCGATAATACATACCAGTGCTTGGACTCAGGGGAGAACTTTGTATCAAAAGGAGTAATCACTTTGCTGATGGAATGATGTGAATCGCGGCTTCAAAACTGATCACCATTTTAAATCACATACAAAGGTTAATTTTGTTTTAAAAATGATTAGAAATTGTATCCTTACATGGAAACACTGTTAGCCTTCACTTCTAGAGGCCCAAAGAAAAGCCAGGAAGACATGAAACAATGAAAGAGGGAAGGCAGCTGAGGTACTTGAATACTGTGAGCATTAGCTGTGGTGAGCAGAAGAACAAAGGCGCACAATCCCTCCCTCGTCCACCACCCACCTCGATGATCTGGCCGTCGCCCTCCATGGGCGAGATGGGTGAGATGAGCCGGTCGGCGGGCGCCGGCTCCGGCGGCAGGTCCGTCGGTGTCGACGCGGTGCTTTTGCGAGCGACGGCACGCGGCGGCCGCCCCACCCGGGCACCGCCAGTCTCCTCACCGGGCGTCTCGTCGCGCTCCGAGTGGCGCGTGTACTCCACGTACACTCGGTTTTTCTGGGCAGGACGTCAGGTGAGTGAGGTTCATAGGCGACGACTGACACCAGCCCCTCCTCTGCTGAAAAAGCCAACACCCCACAAGATCCACCACGCAACGCCGCGCAGAGAGCGCCCGGCACGAGGCGTCGGGACGTCAATTCCGACGCCCACTCCGTACCCCGGAGCCAGGGGCCCGGAAGTACGGGGATGTCCCTGAGTCCACCCGGGCACCCAGCAAACAGATGGGCACCTAAGCGGACTCCGCTCTGAGCTGCCGTCCCACGGAAGACAAGCGCACTGCCGTGCAAAGTAAAAAGAAAAAACGCTAACTCCGAGAGTCGACTTTTCAGGAGAGCCAAAAAGCGTGTTTTAGTTTAATTGGTAGGTAGATTGTCCTAAATATGCACATAGTTGGAATCCTTAAAACATCCTCTTTCCAATGATATGCATTTTATGTTTATTTAGCTAAACAAATTTGAGCTAATACCGATGCCTTCTTTCGCCTTTGCAAATCTTGGCCCAATCCACAGAAAATGCAATAGAAAAAGGGGTAACTAGTTACAGTTTTTTCCTTTGTGGATTTGGCCCAGAGTCTCCGAAATTGTAAAGGAAAAAAGGTTAACTCACCATGTTCGATGTAGTTTATATTCGCAAGCGACGATGGGAGCTTTCACGTTAGCTTTAAGGAAGTTAAGTAATGTTTTGTATACTTACTTAGACTTTCTCTATTATTACCTATAATAGTGCCTGGATGCGTCGCTGTCAGGTCACCGCAAAATTAATGCACCGCCAACATTTTTTGTGTTCCAACCACCCTTTTAATAGGTAGGCAGGAGTGCCCTTCCGTATCCGTGCGACCCTGCCACTCGATGTAAAGTAGGGATAGTATTTATGAGGATATTTATTTGCTGCTGTAAGTTTTCTCTGTTCTTGGCAGCAATTATTACAGCTGTGTCATCAGTGAAGTGATACAATTTTCCCATATTCGAAATACGATAAAGATCATTTATATAAATGATAAAGAGGAGAGGGCCGAGAATCGATCCCTGAGGAACTCCCATTTCCATTTTTTGATATCCGAGAATGCTTTATTAACCCGTGCCCCACCGGGGGCCCGGCGCCACCTTCGTCCCACCGGGGCCATCGATGACCCCCTCTAACTCCGAAAATATGGGGGTTAGCGCAAATCTGCAAAGTGCAATAGAAAGCTCGCGTGAATTCAGTAAGAAATTACTTCGCATGTTTAAGCTCTCAGGTCAATATTTTGACCCCAGAGGTCAAGTTATGTCACGATAGGCTATTTTCACGCAAATATGCAATGCTTAAGAAAACTGGGCATAACTCTTATGTCATTAGTGCTATTGACATCTGGTACAGTACATTTGGTAGGAAATTGGCAGACCTTTTTTCGCTATGTGGAACGTAATGACCTCCCGCCAGTGGTTTGACATCCAGAGGTCATCTCATTACCTAATATGACCTGAGGTCACGAAAGGTCAGAAAGTGACCTTGCCGTATATCAAATGAAAGCCAATGACAAGAAAAACACGATGGTGTTTGATTCATTGCTCTAGCTTAATTAGGTCAGACGTTATTTTCAAAATACTGTTTTTGACCCCTGGTGACCTTGGATGACCTTGGAAAAGTCAAAGGGAAAATTTGGCCACTGGGATCCGTAAAGAGGTGTCCAAGAAGGCTTTTCTAAGCAAGCTGAGCATTTCCAATCGTTTTTGTGACTTTTAGGTCATAAGACAGGTATTCCCATGCTTTTTCAAAGGGAGAAGTCACCTCGTGACCTCACCTCAGGTCACGAAATCTAAAAATCCCGAAACAACACATTGTAGACCCTGGAAGGGTAATAAAGTGTAGGAAGTTTCAAATCGATCGACTAAGAAATGTAGCTCTTATAGAGCTCAAAATTTGAAAGTGAGCGAGGTCACCTTGGTTGACCTCGCCTGGTGACCTGACCTTGGCTGAACTGGGAAAAAATTCAGGGATGGTGGCAAATTGATGGGGGGAGAGATAGAGCCCTTAACCGCGGCGCTGCATCTCGTCGTTTTTCTGCTATACCGAAAAAAACCTTAGGGGGGCCATCGATGGCCCCCGGTGGGGCGAGGGTTAACTCTGGTTACTTGCTGCTTGTTTGATAAATATGAACATAATATTTGATAAATTTTTCCCCGTACTCCAATAAATTTGATTTTTCAACAAAATGTCGCAATTAACAGTATCAAAAGCTTTTTTGAGGTCCAAAAATATTCCATAAGATATATCACTATCCTCTAAAGACTTGGTTACAGTATCATATAAATGGGCTATGGGCATGTAAGTACTAAGGTGTTTTCTGAAACCAAATTGTAATGTATAAAGTATATTTTTATCATTCAAGTATTCGATCAAATAACTGTGTACAATTTTTTCTAAAATTTTGAAGACAACTGGAAGGAGAGATATAGGCCGGTAGTTTGTAAACTGATCCTTTTCACCTGATTTATATATTGGCGTAACTGTCGCTACTTTAAGCATTTCTGGAACACAGCTGATGATAGACAAAGGTTGAAAAAATGAGCTAATTGATTTAAGCGACTTTTATAAGTTGATCTAAGAATATGTGTGCTAATTTTTTTCCATTCCACCTCCAACCAGATTCAAAGAGTTGATTATATTTTCAACTTGTTCAGTACTTGTAGCAGGAGAAGCATTAAATGTTTCATAATTTGGGGGATCCAAATAATCTAGGGCATTGGTGTCTGCTGTAGGAATATCTCTCTCTAATTTGGTTCCAATGGAGCAAAACAAGTCATTAAGGCCATTTGCTATCTCATTACCAGTGATATAAGAATCATCTTGGTTCTTGAATGTAGATGGATACGTACTACTTTTACTTCGTATTTAATTTACCATCTCGTTCAATAACTTCCAGGTTCCTTTGCTGTTTCCTTTATTTTCCCCAAACGATTTTTGATAATATCTTCTTTTTGCATCCTTAATCAAATGTATCAGTATATTTCTGTTTTGTACTTTTGTTCTAATTCTATCAGCTCAGTATGAGTAACATTTTTTCTTTTTTTAGTACATGCTTCATGTATAGCTTATTTTTTGTAGTTTATACTAGCCAATATTCCAGGTGATATCACGGTTTTATAGGTGTTCTACTAGGGGTAGAAATTTTTGAAAAAAGTATTTATTCCAGTCTTAAATGTGTTTATGAGCGTTGCACATGCCTTATTTGGATCTGTAAAGATATGACAATTTCTAAGCTTATCCGTCAAATAGGTATTCAGTTGGTCAGTCTTTGATGTATCAAACATTGTAATGGCATCTTTATTCCTGTCATTTCCTGTGTGATAGTTAAGTGTCATAAAAATAGGAAAATGGTTTGAAATGTCATAAATTATAATACCTGACCTATCAACTTGAGATAATTGATTGATGGAAAAATTATCCAAAAGGGAGGGCTCTTGGTTAACGGGTCTTCCAGTCGGTTTTGATATGGCCGGCAAAAAATTGTATCCAGCCAAAAGATTAAATAGTTTAAGTGCCTCTTTATCTTCAGGTAGCCTCCAACAGTTAAAGTTAAAATCACCAGCTCCAGCATGAGTGTTAACTCTTATGGCTGACCGCATTTTGTTGCAGCCGTTTAAAATGCGTGCCCTGGGGGTGGGTAAGCGTGCAGTGGCGGCTGGAAGGGGTGCGTTGTCGGCGGGTAAGGGTGCAATGTCGGCTGGTAGGGGTTCCTTTCTGGTTAGTACGGGTGCAATGTCGGCTGGTAAGAGTGCGTTGTCGGTGGGTACCGGTACAATGTCAGCTGGGAGGGGTGCGTTTCCGACAGGTACGGGTGCAATGTCGCCTGGTACGAGTGCGTTGCAGCTGAGGACGGGACAGCTGACAGCTTTGCAGCTGAGGACCCACTCGCAAGACACCCTACCAGCTCCCTTCGCCCCTTGTCTTTAGCCGCAGTGCATCCCTACCAGCCGTCATTGCACCCCTATTATCCGTCATCGCACCCCTAGCAGCCGACATTGCATTCGTACCCACCGACAACGCACCCCTACCAGCCGACATTGCATCCGTACCCACCGACAACGCACTCCCAACAGCCTCCATTGCACCCGTACCCACCGACAACGCACCCCTACCAGCCGACATTGCATCCGTACCCACCGACAACGCACCTATACCAGCCGACATTGCACCCGTACCCACCGACAACGCACCCCTAATCAGCCATCATTGCACCCATATTAGCCAGCAACGTACCCTTCCATCCCTCATTGCACCTATACCCAACCACAGGGCACGCATTTTACACGGCTTGAACGAAATGTATTCAGCCAGAACAGTTAACTCTCAAGTTGGCGGCCCGTTAATTTCGCGTTGGTCTGACAGCGATGCCTCCCGGCATAATTGTAGGTAATAATACAGAAAGACTAAATAAGTGTACAAAATATTAAGTAACTTTCTTAAAGCCAACATGCCTCCCATCGTCGTTCAAGAATATAAATATCATCCAACATGGTGATTTAACCTTTTTTCCTTTGCAATTTCCAAACTGCTAGGCCGAATCCACACAGGAAAAAAACGTAATTATTGGCCCTTTTTTCCTCTGTACACAACACCACTTCAGAGCAAAAATGCAAGTACCCTGTTTTTCCAAAATATATTATTTTTATGTGGTTTACAATTGTGATATTGTTATCATCGGATGCGTCATGAGAATGGCATAAAAAACAAAAATCGATATTTTGAGTTTCCCTTTTTTCTTTGCACGGCAGCGCAAGCCACATTTTCATGTGACCCACGCCCGCCCTCCGCCGGACGGCAGTGTAGTCCCAGCACGGGGCGTAGGACTCCACAGGGCGAGTCAGGCGCTCGGCGTCAGGCAGCTCTCCGCGCAGCGTCACCCGGAGGACCCACAGGGTACGTGAACTAGGGTATTAGGCTGATGTATGCCAAACAGTGTCAAGCTAAGGTCGTCACAGAGACTATTGCGCTTAACCAGGGCCACATGTGATTCTAAAATTGATGGCCTTCAGGAAAGTCAGCACTTGTTCGATCAAACAAGAGTCGCGACCAACCATTTCTGACATTGCAAAAGTATCCTGTCTCTCGCCAAAGTTTGTGGTTCTCTCTCCGATATACCCAAGGCAGGAGGTCAGCACGTGCCTCACTGACAAGGGTGCACCGCAACGCCGGCAGGGCGGCCTCACTTCCCTACAAAGGAGGTAACGATGGGTGGCCAGTGTACAGATGCAGAGGGCCAGTGTACAGACTGCAGAGGGCCACCTCCCCCCTCCCTCCCCCCTCCCTCTCTCTCTCTCTCTCTCTCTCTCTCTCTCTCTCTCTCTCTCTCTCTCTCTCTCTCTCTCTCTCTCTCTCTCTCTCTCTCTCTCTCTCTCTCTCTCTCTCTCTCTCTCTCTCTCTCTCTCTCTCTCTCTCTCTCTCTCTCTCCTCACCTTGCCGACGTTGACCGTGTTGTGGATGTTGCGGCGGGCGCCGGTGCCCAGCTTGCGCGGCTGCGTGGGCACCAGCTCGGCGTACATGGGCGCCAGCCGGGTGGAGCCGCGGTAGATCCACTCAGAGTTGGAGGGACGCTCAGTCTCAAACACCATCTTCACCAGCGAGGCGTCCACCGCCTGCACGCGGGCCGGCAGCCAGCGACCTGGGGCAGACGCAGAGGCGGGAAGTGAAGACGCTGACTCAGTTGCTAGCGAGCCGGTCACTGCCGCTCAGCCGGTCGACCGGCGTTCAGAGTTATACAGCTATGGTTAGCTATAATGTGCGGCGCAAGGATACCGTGCTTCAATTAGAAAGTGCCATAGAACTAACCCGTAATATTATAGCTCCGCCCTCTTTCTCTAACTCACCGGAGAGCTCAGTCTTCACCACCTGGCCAGGCTGCAGCTTCACCATGGGCCGCTCGGGGAACTGCGCCAGGTACTTGGCCACGAACTCGCGGCAGTCGCTGTGCACGTCCTCTGCCACGTTCTTGCTGGGGCTGACGACGAGCTTCAGCTCGTTGTGGCGCACGTACGCCGCGTAGCCATCGTCGAAGAAGACGAGGTATCTGCCGCAGGCGGACCGAAATGATGCTGAAGTCAGATTGAAGCGTTCACATGGTGCGTTTGTGTCGCAAGATATGATGAATACAGCGATGGCGACACCATGGCATCCATTTAATCCCTGAAAAAACGACAAAGTTGAGATTATAGCACAGCACAGAAGATCATTAGCAGGCTGAAGTGAGGAGGTAGAGGTAAGACTAGCTATACTTGTTAAGTCCATCCATAGCGTGGTTATATCACTAATCAAAGCAGTTCCACCAAGAAGCACCGATAGGATCGATAAGTGATCTATTGACCTAAAAAAATGGTGTCGGCAGCACTCGCCACCAGGAGTCGTTCGCCCCTGCTCCGCCACCCAGGAGCCCGACACCCCTGTTCCACCACCCAGGAGCCCGCTCGCCCCTGCTCCGCCACCAAGGAGCACCACGCCCCTGCTCTGCCACCAAAAGCCCCACATCCCTGCTCCGCCACCAAGGAGCCCCACGTCCCTGCTCCGCCACCAAGGAGCCCCACGTCCCTGCTCCGCCACCAAAGAGCCCCAGGCCCCTGCTACGCCACCAAGGAGCCCATCTCCCCTGCTCCGCTACCGAGGATCCCCACGCCCCTGCTCGGCCACCCAGCAGCCCGGCACTCCTGCTCCGCCACTGACCGGTAGCCATTCATGGTTTTGGGAGCCTCGGCCACCGTGCCGGAGTAGAAGGTGGGCGTCTGGTAGTCGTGGTCGCGGTAGGCGGCCACCACGCGCACGCCCACGTGCAAACGCACGCTGGACTGCTCCATGTAAGCCAGTTCGCTGCCCTCGGCCACCCTGTTCTTGTTGTGGGTGACGCGGGGCGTCTCGAACTTGATCCGGTAGCGCGTTACCTGGCAGGTCGGGTCGGCAGGTTAGTGAGGGCCGGGACAGAGGGGAAGAAATGACTGTGTGGTTACGGAACGGACAGTGATATTGGCCCAACTGAACTCCACCTGACTGGTACAGGGATTATAGCGTGCCACGATTCTGAACCACAAACACAGCCTGAGATTCTTAAGCTGGGTAAACAAAAAAAAGATTCAATAATAATGAGTAGTGGTTTTGGAATTTAGCTGCTAACAAAGGCCACGCACGACGTAAAACTGATCCCGCACAGGCAAACACGAACTTCCAGCCTTAAAGGGAAAGTGACATCTTCATAGGAGTCGAACTACCAGTCGCGTTGAGTATGCCGATAAAACCCTGGTTTCATATACAGTTTCTCGCAGAGCTGGCCTAAGGGGAAACAACGTTTTACGGGCGCGTCTCCTTACGCGTACTTCACTCCACAACACTAAGCCTCCCCCAATACGGCGTCCCTTTATTAACCATTGCAGAGTCTCACAACCCCCGGCCGACGGCATACTCACCCCCTGCGTGGCAGTGATGTTGGCAGTCTGATAACTCGCGGCACGGTATACCACCCCCGGCATGATATGTGACTTCCCACAACCCCGGCCGACGGTAAACCCGCGTAAGTGATGCTGACTGTCCCACAACCCCCAGCCGACGGTATACTCACCCCCTGCATGACAGATTTTGGCTGTCCCACAACCCCCGGCCGACGGTATACTCACCCCCTGCATGACAGTGATGCTGACTGTCCGATAACCCCCGGGCGACGGTATACTCACCCCCTGCATGACAGTCATGGTCTTGACCTTGGCGCGGAACCAGGGCGACAGCTGGTCGCTGTGCATGGCGAACACGAGTTCACCCGGCTTCACCGGCGGCCTGAGGATGGTGCCTAGGGGCGGCAGGTCAGAGGGCAGTGCGCCCGGCGCCACCTGCACCACGCCGCTGATCAGTACCTGCCGCAGGGCGAGCGAGGTCAGCCAGACAGACGGTCGGGGGCGCCGCGCTCTGCAGCGGCGACTGCGTGTGCTACTAGTAAACGTAGGGCATGTTCAGCTGGGTTGAAAAAACTGAAACACAAGATAGAACAACAAAATATATCTAACCAAAAGCTATAGTCGAGGCCTACCAAAATTCAGCATCTACGTAAGATTATCAGCCATGTTGTATAGACCTGCCCCGGAGACGGCAGACTCACGTCTCCGGCAGGCTTATCTCCGGGAGATCCGTCCTGCAGTCGGCGGCCGGCCCCGTGTCGGCAGTGTGGCGCCCGGCTTGGGCTGCAGCGGCGGCGGCCTCGGGGGCGGCTGCGGCGTCGCCTGCTGCTTCTGCGCCAGCGACTGCAGCAGCCGCGGCGACGGCGGCGGCATGGCGCGGCCCGGCTCGTAGCGCGCCGTCCAGGCCGGGTCCAGGTCGTAGACGCGGCCGTCCGGGTAGCGGACCGTGCGCTGGGAGCCGGTGTGGTAGATGTCGACGGGCGGCAGCGACTGGTGAGCAGAGGAGACGTCAGCTGCAGGATACTGGCGTCTCCGGACTCCGGAGAGGCGGCACCACACTCTTACAGGATAGAACCCTCGGATGGTTACCAGAAACTCACCACTCAAATACTGGCCATACATAATAAATTCACTACAAAGGGAAGAAAAAACTATTTGTTCGGGGCATACAGTACACAAATGATGATGATTAGACTTTTAGGGCACTGCAGCTGCAGAGGCTATACGTGCCCGTCAGTATTGCATTACATTACCCAAATATTGTCCTTATTAGCTAAAGTGGGCTATATAGAACGTGTGAAATCTAAGAATCTCTAACGGGTGTGTATACTACGTCAAAATCTTCTTCTCTCAGGTAAGATAAAACTTTGCAATGTCTACGAGTGCGTCAAATACAGTACAAAAACGACACACTCTATTGCACACCTTTCCTATTATTGTGGGTTAGCCTTCTAGCTCGGGCCGCCTTTAACGGTCCATTCCTTTTGACCATGACATTATGATGAGCTCGTAATAAGCATACTATTGAGACAGCACTGTCGGAATTTCAGAAACAAAATAAAAATTGAGAGTAGCTCGCAATAAATCTCGTAAAATAACAAATAGCAGCCGACAGAAGTCTGTCACAGTACGCACAACTACAATACAAAGCAACAGGCCAATATACAGCGTAAAAACAAAATACAAATAAAAAGAAGCAAATGGGCTAACGGCAACAATTAATGCAACCGTCCCTGCAACCAAACCAAAAATAGTGCAGTCTGCCAAGCAATCAAAGGATCACAAACCAAACGAATCCCATGTGGCGTGCGCCCCTGTTCTGGCGGTACAGCTTCAGCGTTAACCTGCGGCAGTGGAGCGTCTGCGTCACGCCCCGGTTCACTCCGGGGACAGGCCCGCTCCTCATCCGTATGTGACATCAGCGCGTCGTCACCGTCGTCCGGCGGCGGTGCTGACGCAGTAAAGAGGCGTCGCGGACGTCGCCAGCGCAGCCGGTCCCACAGCGGCACCTCGTGCCGGTCGCCCCAGCGCACTCCCTCGTCTTCGTCAGCGGCAGCGTCCCCGGCCCCGCCGGCTGGCGTCACGCTGACGTCATCGCCGATGATCAGCAGTTCAGGACTAGGAGGTGGCGTGCGGTAGCCGAAGGAGGTCCACACCGGCTGCTGAGCCCGCGGACTGGCCGCTAGGTCTATCACAGGCGGGGACACGGCGACGGCGCTCTGCACCGCCGCTGGCTGAGCTGGGTCCGACATCTGAGGCTTCCAGCTGCTGGTGGAGGAGTTTTTGGAGAGACAAGACGACGTTGCTAGAGGGATATCGGTGTGGGGTGGGCCAGACGAGGTCGAACCTGCAGGCTGTGCGGGTGAGTTTGCGGGCAGACAGTCGGGTTTCTGAGAGAGAGGTGTTGATCCCGAGTCGCCAGGCCGACCTCGCCGAGCATGAAGCGCCTGCACAATCTTCTCCAGGATGTGGGCCGAAGCCGTCAGACCTCTCGTCCTGGAAGCAGCTGCGGTCAGTTTTGAGAGTGGAGGTGGTCCGGCGGGTAAAGCGGTGCCCCCCGCCCTTGTGTCAGATGCTGTGAGGTTAGAGCTGGTTTTCGAGAGCATCCACACAGTTAGACGCCGCCCCGTGTGTCGGAGGATGCGCAGCCACCTCTCCGGGTGCTTTCAGCGCCGGACGACGTCTCAGCTCATAGCTGGTATTGTTCGCCGCCGCCGTGCGCTGCAGGAAAAGCACCTCGCTCGCGGAGAGCCGAAACAGCTTAACCACTACGCGGGAGCGCAGCTTCCTGTCGGCGATCATCGACATCGACCCATCCACACCGGTACCGGACGCGTGTGGCAAAGGGTGCCGCGAGCTATCCTCCATTCCGTCTACGTCAATGTGGCGAGCTGAGCCCTGCCCGCAGGCACGCGGCATAGCCACCGTGTCCATGGCCTCCGCTGCCGGGAGAAACTGAGCCTTGGACACGTCTGACCCCCGTGCGCTGACGAGTGCGGTATCCCTTTGCTCTTCAGCGATCGCACTGGAAACCACTGGACGTTTTCGCCCGGTTTCACTGGCAGTCTTTGCCACATGGCACTGGCTCTTTGCGGTGACTGATTGCCGGAGATCATGCTCTTCCTGGGTCGTAGTGTTAGAGCCGCCGGATGTTTCGACGGACTGTCGTTCATCGCATAAATCACTCGTACCCTTTTCACTACTGACCCGCGATCCATGAGCCTTGGCAACTGTAGAAGTCGGGCACTTCGCCCGTTCAGGAGCCGTTTCAGGCATGCCAACATCCATATCCTCAAGTTTCTCGATGTCTTCGCTTTTTCCGCGTGCTTGATCGCTGTCACATCTTAAAGTATTCCCACCACTGCCTCCACAACTAGCACCTGTATCGATGCCTTTCTCGGGGACGTTTTGGCTCCGGTCGGATCCTGCCGGAGTATGGAGAGCAGCGCCTGTTTCCTTCCTCTGCGGTCCGACAGCCTCGGCGCACAGTCTCAGCTGGCTGGTGCCTCCGGCGGTGGGCCGGCCGTGCGGGTACCGCCGCTGCTGCGCCGCCACCGGGCCCGGCTGGAAGCACACCTCCTCCACCAGAGCGTCGCCGCTGAGCGAGGGTTTGGTCCAGCGTGGTCCGCGGCCCCGAGCCTGGCGGCGCGCGGCGGCGGACGGTGGCGGGGACGCCGTCTGCAGCGGCGGTACCGCGGGTGTCTGCCAGCAGCCGGGCGGGGGCACCGCCAGCGCCAGAAGCGACTGCGCTCCACCCGGCGACAGGAGACCAGAGATGGACGCCGGCGACACCCCGCCGGCGCCGCTGCTCCCAGCGCCGGGCACCGCTGCCACTGGAGACTCGTCCACCGGTGCTGACGACCCGACCGTCTGTCCTGCTGGCACCGAGAGCGGCTTGCTGTATGGAACGCGGGGGACTTTCAATGGAGGAGGACGGTGCTGTGGATCGGTAGAAGGCGACAGACCTTCAGACTGCCGCTTCTGCGCCTGTGCCTCTGACGCAGGGCGCAGTTCCGAACCTAGGCTAGGTTGGAGTCTAACGTCCCGTGCCGCAGGTTCGAGCCGTGTTTTTGTGGACGCAGCCTCCCTGTCTGTAGCTGTTTCTGGGCCGGTCTTCTTCGCCTTGTTAGTTGGCCTTGGCGGAGACGGATGCAGTGGCCATAAATCTCTGGGATCGTAAACGACGTCTATTGCAGTCAGTTTCAAGCTGCTTTCAGACGTACCGGTTATAGGAGTTTTCAGCTGGTTGTTCAGCCGATTCAGCTCTTGCTGAGTGCGCTCAGCACGCACTTTTGCCTCTGGCGTGCATACATTTTCAACACGCTCCGGTACACCCACTTTACGGGTGGACCCAGCATCCGAAGGCTCAACGCATGTTTGTGCTACCTGTTTTTCTCCCGTTGGAGCATTTTTCTTCATTGTTGACTTCGATATCGCAACAGATTGCCGAGACAATCTAGCTACTCCAGCCCTAGTTAGACGCACAGCTGAAGCCTCCGATTCCACAGCCGAACGCTGGTTTTCGTTTTCACGCGGATGATCTTTCGAGTGGGCTACAGATGAGTCGACGACATCTCCGTTTTCTGCTGCAGAAACAGATCCCGGCGGAAGAATGGGAGCGCACGCTTGCGGACTGGAGGTGGAGTCCCCCAGGCTGGGAAAGAGACTTGATCCCAGTGGCTCCCGAGCCCACTCGGCAACCTTAATGCCAGCAGTCCGTTCTTTGCGACAGCTTACACCATCGCCTGCACCAAGCTCTGACACATCACTGACCTCACCAGCGGCTGGCGTCCTGTTCAAGCTCGCCTCCGCCCCGCTGCTGGGACCGGACGAGCTGGCAGCAGGCCTGAAGTCGGAGTCAGCACTAGCACGCTCAGCAGGGGTACCCAGCAGGGCTGACGGCCGGACAGTCCCGCCGTGACTGACCCTCTGTTTACCTGTGCGGCTCGCTCCCAGTACCGGAAGGACCGGAGGACACCTCACCGGCGCTCCAGTCGCCTGGTGACTGGCCTTGGCGGGGTACAACTGTGCTAAACCGTGAACAAACATCGGCGAGCAGCTTCGGGCGCGTGCACCGCAGGGGAAAGATATCATGTGGCCGGGGAGACCGACAGGCGAGGGCACCACCAGAGCGGATGGACCGCCAGACGAGGACGCCCTGACAGCCGACTGCCGTGCCGCCTGCTGATACGACATTAAGCCGAAGATATTGCGTATCGCAATGCTCGGTCGTGGAGGCACTGAATTCATCGTGAAACCACGTGGAACCACCAAAGCCATGCAGTTGTGGAACCACTGAAGCTGGCGCGACAGGCCGCGAAGCCTCGGAAGCTGATACCAGAGGCCGCGAAGCTACTGAAGTCGGTATGACAGGCGTCAAAGTCACTGAAGATGGTGCGGCAAATCGCAGAGCCACTGAAGCTGGCGTGGCAGGTCGCAAAGTCACTGAAGCTGATGTAACAAGTTTCAAAGGCACTGAAGATGGTGTAGCAGGTCGCGGAAACACTGGCGCTGATGTGATAGGTCGCGTAGCCCCTGAAGTCGATATGACAGGTCGCGGAGCCCCTGAAGTCGGCATGACAAGTCCTGAAGCCACTGAGGTCGACATGACAGGTCGCGAACCCACTGAAGCTGATGCGACAGCCTGCGGAAGCCCTGAAGTCGGTGCGGCAGGTCGTGGAAACCCTGGCGCTGGTGGCAGGTCGTGGAAACCCTGGCGCTGGTGTCGCAGGTCGTGCTGAGTTTCCGTGCCCGGGGAAGAAGCACGGGCGGTTCCATCCGCCCAGTGTGATGGGTCGCAAGGTAAGACCTGCTGCGCTGCCGTATTTATCTGCCTCCTGTAACAGGACTGTACCTGTGGCGAGACTACCGATGGACTAGTGTGGAGGCCGCGGCCACACTACCACAGGCGCTCTCTCAGCAGGAGGACCGCCGGCAATGTCTCTCCTGGCAGTACTGCCCTGTACGGTGAGCTCCGGTCTGCCGATCTCTTCATTGAACAACCTAGTCCGGATCACAACTCGTTTTCCGTCCATTGTGACGAAACGCAGCTGATAGCCAAAGGTATCATAGATCTGTATACTCTTACCCATTCGGTCATACACGGGAGCTAAGTTGCCATTCTGGTCTATAGCGGGTACCAAGCACCCCCTCCAGTCGAAGACTGGCATTACGTTTTTGGCGAGGACGACGGGCAGAATTCGACCCTGTTGGTCGTACACGCGCACGGTGGGGTGTCCGTGCATGTGGTGTGGTACACAGCGGTGTGAACCAGCCGCCTGCGCCGGGGCACTGGCTGGGGCCGGCGGGTTGGACCCGTGAGACTCCGGTGCAGGGGGGCGCAACTGGTCAGTGCTGCCAAGCTCGCTGGACGCCGGTGGCACGCTCGCAGAAGCTGAAGAGGCCACGGATGCGGGCTCCGGCAGCCTTTGGGGAGGGGAGCAGAGAAGACGCATCAGCTCAGGCCTTGGCTCACTCTCACCTACACTGTCCCGTTGCAACGCATCAGCTGTGTCCATGCGATTCGACGTTGAGGTTTCAGCGGGTCTCGGCTGGTCAGCAGTGTTCACTTCTGTTGAGCTGGCGCGCTGCCGGCCGCTCGGCTCCCTGGCCCTGTTACCTGTCGCGTCCCGTGTGAGAGGCAGAGTAGACCCGGCCGTTACCGATAGCCCGACACAGGGCCCACTTGTGACGCCGCGGCCCGACGACAGTGGGCACACGCTGGGAAGAACACCCAGCACTGAAGCGTCGTCATCGGCAGGGCACACCTCGGAAGTCGCTGCGTCGACAGCGTCCGGCCAGAGGCATTTGCGGGCGCGCGGCTGTGACTTAGAGCTGGTGAGACTGGCAGACTGAGTCGCCGGCAGAATCTCTGACCCGGTCTCCCCGTGTGGATGTGGCATTTCTCCCGCAGCGGCTGTTGCAGCTCCCTCCGGCGGAACTGGCGAGACCTCCACGACACTATCGCTCGTGCCTTCAGCGGTGGCCGTGGCATCAGACCCGTCTACTGCAGCTTCAGCAGCCTCAGCAGAGTCTGCAGTGGATTCCAGCGCCGCATTAACGCGGGCGGCGTTACTGCTTGTATCTCCTGATGGGATGCCTGCAGCACTGTCAGACTTCCGTTCCTCAGAGAGCTTCTCCTCACCCGCTTCCAGTTTACGCTCTAAGCTGGGTAAACTCCGCGATTTTTCCACACTCTCACCCACATTACCTGCATCACCACCTCGGTGATCGATGTCACCCCGTCCACATCCGTCGTGAGCCCCACCAGCCCCGTCCTTCTTACGTCTCCCAGCGGCTGCACGTTTCAGCGGCATCCGACCGCTCACGGGGGCACACATCACACATACACACCCGCGTCGCGCCAGCCTCTCCCGTTCGCGCCGCGCCATCAGGCGAAGACTCCTGGGCCGAGTATTCTGTGAGCAGGCGCGGACTCCACTCTCCACTTGCGGGCTAGTTTTTGGAGAAGCTGCTCCGGGACGAGTACTTTTAAGGCGCTTGGACTTCCGTTGGACTTGGCTCGGGCTATCACGTTCATCCGCTTGACAAATGTCAGCATTTTCGGCGTGTGCGCATACACGCGGCTGGCGTTTCTCTTTCGTTTTGGCGTCGCCAGATCTGGAATGATGCGATCCCTCCTCTGCTGTCTGTTCTGATGCTGCACCGGCTTCCTTTTTATCACCCTCCTCAGAGATAGCTAACAGGGCTTCATCGTTACCCACAACCGCGAGGTGACCTGATTCTTTGCACCCGAGACCACCCTGGTTATTTCCGATTCGCGTACCGCTATGAACGGTCTGCGGCGAGGGTTTCTCTCCTGGTATATTCCCACCCGCACCTACCGAATCACACAACCGCAACTGATTACGGGTGGCGGCATCAATGACTGAAGAGTTGTTTGCGGAAACATTCGCAGGAACTTCTGTATTTGACAAACTGCCACTAACGGCTTTAGAATTTTCGGTGGGAGCCAGTCTCAGTTTAGCAATGTTCGGCATGGGGTCTATTCTCGGTGTTTGGTCGGTATCAGGATCCGCAGCTGCCACCACAGCAGGTCGGCGGCCGGCACAGGCCGCTGGTCGGAGCGGGATAATTCTCGAGCGCAGCTCCCGCTCGGAGCGAGAAATCGGCTTCTGGACAGCGGCGGACTGGCTGCGAGAGGATCTTGGGTAGGCGAGACCACGCGAAGAGGCCAAGGAAGGAGTGCCTGTCCAGTCCTGCAGGGAGAGGGGAAGGCCAGCTTCAGGATGGAGGGAAGGAGGTCACTGGACGGCCAACTGCCGTGCGAGGAGGTTCCTGGACACAGACAGGATTGGACCTCCGACAGGAGACAAATCACCACATGCGTAGGATATGATTGGCCGGGAGCAGCACCAAGGAACGGGACATGAACATGCGCGGAGAAGAGCGGTTGGAGGAACCGGACCGGTACATGGTGCGAAAAAGCAGCGGTGTACAGGGATCAACACGGGCAGCGGACAAAACATACTGGAACGAAACCAGCTTCAGGCCTCACCCTGCTCGGCGGCCGTTCCTTATACAGGTCTTCGTACAGGTAGTTGACGTCTTTGTCGAGCCGTGCCAGATCGCGCTCCGTTTTCGAGAACGACTCTGCAACGGAGCAGGTGTCAAACACGGCATCTGGTGCTGCAATCTGATGCAAGGATTCCATACTTCATGCAACCAGTAGAGTATACACCCAATCTGTCTGATAGAAATACACATGTAGGCGTCCAACGACGCTCACAAGACGCAAAGCCAAACGGGACCCCAAAGTACACCATAAGGTTGAAAACATTTACGCAACCGCGGTCTCATTCCGACAAATACATTTCACAAAACTATTTGGCTCAGTGATCCCTCCTATGAGTGAAATTATCTCACTTACCGTCGATGTCGGCTTGTTTGCGTTGCACCCAATCCAAACACTTTTCCAGCTGATCATCGAACTGGACGGCTGCCATTGCCGCCTGGATCTGAGCCTCTATGTCCGAGTCAACCTCCAGTATCGAGGCGGACGAGTCGTCGCTGGCAGAGCCATCTAACGGGAGTAGTGGGATTTAAATTCACCGACAGATGGCTGATCAGCTGATATAGCGCACCAGCTTACACGTACCAGCTTTTAAGCTCCAGATTGCAAAACAGGAAGCTGTAAAATGAGCCTACGCCATGTGTAATCCATTAAGTGAGGTGACAGTTGCAAATGCGAAGATCCCTGAGAACCTACGTTATTGTATGCTCATATTTTCTACAAAAAGAAGAAATAATAGTTCTGAAATGTAAAAATGTTTGGACCTGAACTGATTTCTGTGTATAAAACTTGTTTTCTGTTTGACTGTACTTTGAATATTAGTCACCCAAACAGAACAACACTAGCCATACATAAAACAGGGGAGGGGAACTCATCATTATTCCATTCATATTATCAGTCATTTACAACCGCTCACATTGCAGACATGCGTGAATGATAAAACCACACATATGGAAATGAAACCATCGATTCCCGCACTGGCAGAGGTGTGTTAAAAGTACGAGGCTGGTGGGAGGGGAGGTGCGTTAAAAGTAAGAGGTTGGTGGGAGGTGGAGAGGGGCGGGGGGGGGGCGGCAGCAACGACATGACAGCTCAGCGGACTGCATGGCGAGGCTGCCGCGGGCGGCGGCGTACGTCTGAACTAGGACGCGAGGCACCTCCCTCGCAGGGCGCGGGTTAGTGTAGTGCAGCGTCACGGATACAAACTGGTGGTTTAGCTAACCAATTAAGCGTCAATGACACTAACGCACCTGACAATATTTCCGGCAAGTTTGACAATATTTCCCATTTACAAACCAAAGGCAGCCCAGCCACTATAATCGCCCATCACTGACAGTGTTGTCGATGACCAGGAGTTACTGTAGCCACCGAATACCATAGGTCTCCTGAACGAATATGGGCGCCAACGTATCGTGAGAGTCGAGGCTCAGCACCTACCATCCTCGGCTTCGTCCACGTCCTTCTCGTCCTCTCCATCTGAGTCGAGGCACACTTCGTCCTCCTTCTGGCGGACGGCTCCCTCCAGCAGAGGGCGGCCCTCGCGCAGAAGCTCCGCCATCGCCTGCGGGGTAGTCAGCAGCACGCAAAACGGGGTGAGCAGCCGCTCAGTGCACTTAACACAGCAGTCATACTACAGCGCGCTCCGCCAGCTTCTACAGGCGGTTCTGACTTACCCGCCCTATGAGCAACGTCTGCCATGCGAAGACAATAGCGCAACAGTTAGCATTGCACATTCTATATGCGGTGATTTTGCTCGGCCAGCGCGCATGTCAAGATGCCAAAACACTATACGTTCACAGGACTCCCAATTCCATCAATAATTCTTCTGAGCCAAGTCTGATGAGAACGAGTAACCACAGCCAACAGAAGAACCTCAGATCACCCATCGCTAGAATTTCAGAATTATGAAAAAGCTGAGGACAAGGAATGCCACACTTACTAGGAGGCATTTACGTAGTTGCATGGTACATTTCAGGTTTAAGCAACATCGCATGTTCAATCCGCTACAAAAAAATCGGGTACGGGAGCAGGCATCATCGAATTGAAGTTTCTCTACTCAGGACATTTCGCGTTCAGAAAGTAACACTGGCCATTCCTGATCCTCTTCTATCCTTATTTACGGCGCCGTAATTTTCCCTGATCTCCCGCAACGCATAAAACATTTCACATTATAAACGTCATCAACTGCCACGTGAATCCCGCCAATATGGTATGAGCGCCAGTAAAACACCTAAGTACAAAAAGTGTGCAAAGCTTCACGCATAAATTGTTGATAAAATAAATCAGAACAGGCTACATTCACTGCCACACGTCGCCGCGCGGCAGCGGCGGCAGGCGCTGAGAAGACTAACCTGCAGGTATCTCTCCACGATGGAGCGAGTAGACTGACCTGCTGGTATCTCTCCACGAGGGAGCGAGTAGACTGACCTGCTGGTATCTCTCCACGATGGAGCGAGTAGACTGACCTGCTGGTATCTCTCCACGAGGGAGTGGCAGGCGCGGCAGACTCTGACGCGCCGTCCTGCTGCCCACACACGCTCCGGAACGCCGCCCGAATCGCCGTGCACCATCCGAAAGTAGACCAGGTCAGCCGAGGTCGCCGCCACCAGGCCCTCCCGGCTCTTGCAGTCGGGGTTCACGCAGCAGCGCGGGATCTTCACACCGGAGGTGGCCTTGTTGGCAGCTGAGGCACTGCCGGGCCTGTCGCCGGCTTCGTCGGAATCTGAGTCCAGGGTGACACACGCTATGTTGCTGTCTTTGTCTTCCGATTTTGTCTTTTTCGTTGAATCTTTAGCGTCCGCGTCGATGTTTCCCGTTTCTTCAACTGTTTTATTATCCGCAGAAGTGCCGGGTCCATCACCCGACGAGCTTGGCTTGGGATCTGGAGTATCTTTAATGACCCCATCAGTTGCGAGCTTTTGGCTGACAGTGGCCAATTTTGCATCACCTTCTGTAGCCTCTTCCAGTGAACTGCCCGCATTCTCCTTTTCCGACACTTTTGCATCCACATTTATATCAAGGATATCATCGTCAGAGGAGGCAGCTTGTTCAGCAGGATTGGGTCCAGACTTTGTGGGAGGGCCAGGGCTTTCGTCAACATCTTTAGTGCGGTTTATTTCTTCCTTGTTTTCAGCCGATGAATCGGTTGACACCTGATCCTTTTGAGGTTGGTTGCCAACATCATCGTCGGGATCAATCACCATTGGCTCTTCATCCGACACTGCCACAGGGTCATCAGGATCATCAGCATCCATGCTGATGCTGCAGCCCCTGCTCTCTTTATCTGTGGTATTTTCCGATCATATGCTTCCCCAGCGTTCATGTGCTCACAAGGCTGGGCACAGCTAAACAAAACTCATGAAGGCAAATTTTCATGCACTTTTAGGGCTTAAAACAGTGCTTACTCAATCAGCATATCTTGTGTAGTGACTCAGTTGAAAGTCTGCAAAACAAATGTAACATCATAAAGCAGGAGGAAATACTAACATGACCAGGGGGATTACTAGTGCCCCATAACACGGCCTGAGTATAAATGAGGTACACTGCATACATAGCCCATTGCAGCCATCTCAAAAGAAACATAACAGAAAGACAGCCAATACTATGGGACATTTGGATACAACAGGCAGTTCTAATGAAACTAATAAAATATATAAATCAAAGAGCAGAGTGTACTTTAAGCAGCTTGTCACAATAAATGTGTATCAGACATTCTGTTTGGCATTAAAACAATATTTGATTAAATGTAATTACCACTTATTTTACTAATTGTAAAAATAACAATATTTTTACAGAAGAGTTCAGTCCAAGATTTACATACCAACATGCACCAGCTAGTCTGAGAGTTTCAAGAGCTCCTAATATGTCAACAGGCCACACTCAGCCGCCACCAAGCCCCTGGTGTGAGGCCCCTAAATTACGCCAGGGGAGGGGGCAATGAAATATATCAACTCAAAAGCTCCAAGACAAGAATGATACATTGAACCCAGCACAAAACCATTTAGACCATAGTGGGATACATGGCGGCACTGCCACCACGGTAACACAACACCCGGGTGCACCCGAGGATACAGCCACCCAACCCCCACAACAGTACAGTTAAAAGGGGGGGCTGCGCTCATCAGGAAACGTCCCCAGTGACTCACAGACACAGCAGTGCGACAAGGGCGGGCACACCTATACCGGCACAAGCCAGCCCATCACGGCCAACACATCTACCAGCCCCAACTATCATCAGGGGCCACACCTACACATATTCACCTACAAGGCTTGAGCCTGAAGCTAGAACCAGCCCTTGTAATATTGAAGGGTATCAATTATGCTGACCCACAAAGGAAAATCACTTCCAATTGCACTTCTCGATTAACTCGAGCATTGACGGGGGCGGGTACCCCCTCGGGTTTATCGGAAACAGCAGAAAAACGGCGGCGCGTAGCGCCACCGTACTTGGCATACCTGTTCCCTAATCATTTTTACAGCTTTGGTCAAAATTTTAAGGTTAGATCATCTCAGGTCAGGTCACCAGTACAGGTCAAGTGACCCGACCTCAAACAAAGTTTAAGATAGCATGAGTCGAAACAGGGTGAACTTATCCGATTGAAACTCATATCACACAATGGCCCCACCGAGTACTCTAAAACATGTTCCGGTATTTTTATATCGAGCATCTAAGGTCAGGTACGAGCCATGACCTCGCCATTGGAAAAACATGGGAAAAACGGTTTTAACTGAATAACTCAGTAATGAATAGAGATAAAACATTTAGTTTGACTGCATTAAGTTTGCCTCGTCATTGCAGTTCTAATAATATGCATTTTACCCATTTTGACCTTGACCTGACCTCAGGTCAGGTCAAATCCTTGTTTTGACCTAGCAAGGTCATATTATATATCATTCGATTCGGCTAGCTGCGAGGATTTATATAATTCAAATCGTTTTGCTCTATCTTCACTTTTTCACATGAAATGGCCGAAAAACTTCATTTACATGTTATCCCTATGATGGCATGTTTTGACCTCTAGTGACTTTAAATGTGACCTGAAAAAATTGTTCAAATATTTTCGAAGGAGAAGTGGATGGACTATCCAACGCCGTTTACCGCTTTTCGCTACCTAGCACGGTTCTCAAGATCTTAGGGGGGGGCGGGTACCCACCCGCGTCAATGCAAAGGTGGCTCAGACCCCGTCAATGTGTGTGTCAATATTTGGAAAATTCAGGTTGATAAATTTTACCACTGGCCAGTTTTGTCAGGTTAAAAGAGGAGGCACTAATGATTTGAGGGTGGCACTGGCGGTCTAAGGGCTGGATTGAAAAAACTGACCAATGAGGACAAAGCATTCCTTACGGGGGTCATGATACTTGGGGGCCGGCAACAATGAACCAGGGATCGGTGACGATTAAGCAAAAGTTTATGTTACTTCTTCAGTTCAACCACCACAACACCATCACCACACTTCGGCGCCTGCCATGTTCCCGACGCCGTCATCCAAGAGAGAATAAACACTTAACAAGTGTGCACCGGTGTGCCCCATTGCTGTCTAAAAAAAATATTCAACAAAGTAGAAGCTCAAGTTCCAGTATCTTCGGGGTAAAAGTTCACATTTTTATGCAATTGTGTATAAAAATGTAAAATATTTGTTTTTTAATGTGATACTATTTCTTTTGTCTTAAATGCGCTATTTCACACACGCATTGACGGGGGTCTGAGCCACCTTCGCTTTGAAGAGGGGGCGGGTACCGCCCCCCTAAGATCTCGAGAACCACGGTAGTTAGCGAAAAACGGTAAACGGCTTTGTGTAGCCCATCCACTTCTCCATCGAAAATATTTGAACCATTTTTTTGTCAGGTCACATTTAAGGTCACGAGAGGTCAAAACATGCGGTAATAGGGATAACATGTAAATTAAGTTTTTCGGCCATTACATTTGAACAAGTAAAGATAGAGCAAAACGATTTGAACTATATGAATCCTCGCAGCAAGCCGAATCGAATGATATATAATTTGACCTTGCTAGGTCAAATCAAGGATTTGACCTGACCTGAGGTCAGGTCGGGGTCAAATTATATCAAATGCATATCATTAGAACCGCAAAGCCAAGGCGAGTCTAATGCAGCTAAAATAAACGCTCTATCTCCATCTGTTACAGAGTTATTTAGTAAAAACCATTTCCCCATGTATTTCCAATGGAGAGATCATGCCTCGTACCTGACCTTAGGTCATCAATATCAAAAATACCGGAACACATTTTAGAGAACTCGGTGGGCCCATTATGTGATATGAGTTTCAATCGGATAAGTTCACCCTGCTCCGTCTTCTGCTATCTAAAACTTGTTTTGAGGTCAGGTCACTTGACGTGTACTGGTGACCTGACCTGAGATGACCTAAACTTAAAATTTTCATAGAAGTTGTAAATTGATGACGGAAAAGGTATGCCAAGTATGGCGGCGCTACGCGCCGCCGTTTTACTACAATCTCCGAAAAATCCGAGGGGGCGGGAACCCACCCCCCGTCAAGACGCGTGTTAAAGCCGCTTTATCAGTTTCTGGAAACCTAATTTTGCCTATTAAAGGGAATGTGGCACCTTGGTCGAATCCTGGAATGTAGTGTAATTAGGCATACTTTTAGCCGAAAATAACGAAACCACTCATAATTTCTCTGGAATATATACAATAAGCTCAATATTTTGATTTTTAAAATACTCCTCTAGGCAAAGAAATAAATATCTGCTTGTGGATGATGTCATGATCTGGCGACCACTACCATACTCAAAATGCTTCAAGGGCTTCGATTGGCTGATGCTCATCGTGATGTCAGCATATTTTGTCACACTGACAGCCATGACAACTGTGGCCTGCTGCTAAGGGTACATGAGGGGTGCATTGCAGGTAGGTTTTATTTTTTCTACGGAAATCTCGAGTTCCAAGACAAATGATATATTGAGCACCGGGTTTTCTGACTTGCTTTAAAACTTGGCTACCTCAGTTAAAATCACATTATGAAGGTGCCACCTTCCCTTTAAAAGCAGATATGTCTACTAGCATATTGAATTTTTATCTTTGATTTGCCCTTCGATGAAAAAAGCTATTATTGCACAAATTAGAGAAAACATTTTTTGCTGGTGGTTTTACCTGACCACCAGTTTGCAAAGTATGGCATCTTCGACAAGATCTCGTCAGTGCAAGTGCCCTTGGAGACAGGAACGTGTGGTGCAAATTTTATCAACCTGGTGCGAATTTGCGAGACTGGTGTGAGGAAGGTGACAGTTAAACCGAAATAAATAATAGCTAAATAGTTATTAAGACAGAGGAGGGGGCTTGAGAAAAAGTCCTAAACTAATAACAGAGGCAGCATTGCTGTGTGTGGGTAGGAATGGGTGTGTTTTTCTCCCTGATACATAGCATATTGGTGCAATTTTTTAGGGTGGTGGTGCGAGAATATTAGATGGCTGGTGTGACTTCTGGCCTGCTGCCATACTTTGCAGACTGGCCTGATAACAGACCTTTGCTGGGCTTCTGTATTTGGACATAGAGGTGGGACTTTTTGGAAAAAGCTAGTCCCGGTCCCGGTCCTGACCAACATTTCTTGATCCCGGCCTAGTCCCAGCGAGGAAGGATGTGGTCACAGCCTTGTTCCGGCAGACTTTTTCCCACTTATTGGCTTTCAAACATACTAATTTCTTGTGGATTAAGAGCCAAACATATTAACCAGATTCATATAATCAGTACATAAAGAAATCAACATAAAGTATGAATCATAGCTTCAGGAAATCATTACCTACAATCATGAAAAATTTCCAAAATTATCTGACAATGCTCTCTGAGGGAACATTTGCATGTTAAAACCTTAACAGGTAAGAAACTATACATCAATCCAAATTTAAATAGTATCACACCTCCCTTCTGTGTCCATCCACAAACATTCAATCAATAAGCATACCTAAGTTTTATCAGGGAAGGTAAGTGGTGTGCTCCCCCTGATGGTGTGCGCTGAAAGAGTGCCTGTGTGTGCCATAACCCCCCAGCTGAGGCACCAGTTGGTGCTGCCTGGTGTGCAGCTGGCAGTTGGGGTCAGAGCCTGGCCATGGTAATACACAGTGTGCTAAGTAAGAACCTTTTTAAGTGATACCGTACATGTTTATTACACACGTAAATATCAAAATCGAAGAATCCAAACAATGTTTCCCCACTATAAATCTTTAAATGCAAAAAACATGAGAGGAAACAAGTGGCCCCCGCTCCGGCAAACCCACGGATTGCCCAGGGCAGCCCGCTAGCCGTCATCTCGGGAACCAATCACCATTTTCCACGGGCTGTTAGAGCCAGAAAAACCTGGGCAGAGCTGCAAGTGAGCAGGAACAGAACATGGTGTGGTCAAGTGATTGCTTAGTGTGATTATTGTCATGAATATCCTGCATTGTATCGAGAGATAGAGACAGTGCCGTCATCTCTGCAGTCATGAGTGACTTCAATGAGCTGTATGCGCTGCTGATCCAGCAGGCAGAACTCTCTGCTCAGCATGAGGAGCGCCTGGCGGGCAAGAGCAAGTGAGCAAGAACAGAACAGTAAGGACACAAATGCCTTCGAAGCCTTAAGATCAAATCACCAAAGCACAGGAACAATTTGACATATCACTTTTGCAGTTCGCATGTGAATTAAAGACTGTTTTTGGCTCTTTATGAAGAATTATGAGAGTTGATACACTGAATGAAGGAACTGACGATTAATGTTTTACATACACATGTAGTTCTCGGTATTATGGTAGTAGGCAGATCACATCGCGGTTCAAAAGGATCACATCAGAAGGTCCACTGATCTACTACCATAATACCGTAGTTCTCCTCCATACACAATTATTAAACACCCACCTTCCTTATCCCACGGTTCCTATAGATATAAGGAAATAATAAGCCTTATCCTTCCTCCTTCCTTCCCAACACACACAAACAATAAATAGGCCCAATGCTGCCCATGCATTAATTTGCATTTACGTAAAGTTGCAAATATGGAGGCCAAGCAAAGGTCTGTGAGAAAACAAAGCTAGTAACGAAAAATATCTTCTTTGATTCGTGTTAAAACAGCTTTCGATTATATTTTGGTAAATCAAAAGTCACAATTGTCAATACTAATAGCAATATTTGTTTGTAATAGGCAAAAAATATTACCGCAGCTCCAGACGGCGCACTGAAGACGAATAAAATTATTATCACGTTTAGTAAAACAATGGAAAATATATTTTTGAATTATCACGTGGCTGGTATACGTTTTTGCCTTGAGGCTACTTTATCTAGAGCTTCAACTTGGTTGAATTTTTTCTTCAAAGACAGGAGTGACGCACACTTGTTTTTTATCTTTATTATTATTCTTGTTGTTGTTGTTGGACGACGAGGACAGCAGCGTCAGCGAGGAGCGTGGTGGTGCAGTGGTTGGATGTGGTTGAAATGAAGAAATTGAAGCCATTTATAATTTATTCACGACACAACGCGCAGACGTAATTTAAGATATTGAAACAGTGGGGTTGGTAGGGCGTGCTATTTCCAATCACCAATTCCATAATTTTATTTTCAATCAAGCTTTGGTTTCAATGCCTTCCAGTACCTATAACGATACGATACGATATGATACGATAAGTTTGTCGAAATTTGAAGGCTTACAAGAGCCTGTTGGATTCGGTCATCAACGAGCTCCTGTCAGAATATGTCACGGCTCAGTCTTGCGGAGGTACATAGTACCTCTGATTTGCCCAATGGGCGTCTAATTTGGCTTTGAACTGTGAGAGAGTGGTGGCGTTGACACGTGGTAAGGAGAGCATTCCAATCATTAACAACCCTAACACCAAAGGAAAAGCGACGGACTCTTGAGACAGCATTTCAGTCAGGGAAACTATGGTCAAGCCGTACCAAAAATTAGAAGCTTTTAAAATTGGGTACGCATCTTCTATTTTATGGCACGCTGTTTCTAAAATTTGGTACGCATCTTCTATTTTTGGGTACGGAAAACAACATCGGCTTGACAAAATCATTCGGCGCATTTTTGTAACAATTGGCGCATGTTCTGCCTGGCACAGTTCGATTCCCGATAAAATTTTAGGGGGGTTTACAGTCTTGTGAAGAAAACTAAAGTCCGGTGTAATTTTTGCGAATTTTTGAAAGCCAAAAAATGTCTAAGTCGGGGAAGCACTCACAAATTTTGTCAGAATTCTCTTTTCACATCTAGCGAACACGTTTCCATAGCGTCATCAGATTCTACGTCATCAAATACCCCTCTGGAACGCAAAGCTCAATTCAAATCCCACATCCTTGAACACGTCTCGGCGTCAAATGCGAGAGTGAAGGTAACGCGTGTGGCGCGAAGTGCGTGGAAATACTGAAAAAGTATGGATTTTTTTCATCTTATGGTTGATGTGACTATGAGATATTGAAAATTAGGCACATTTATATCATATGCGAAGTTTTGTGGTAAGACTGTGGCTAATCATAAGAGTTGAGGGTCATTTTTTCGTCGATGTCGTCCGCCGCTGCCGCCATTTTCGTTTTTTTGTTTATTGCGTATATTTTTTGTTTATTTAATCATGTAGGCCTTAAAGGAGGCCATTTCTGAAATCTACAGAGCTTGTTTAATATAAATCGACCAGGCATGTAGTGTAATTCTGCAGTTCTAGGTATAAACATGCATATTTACAACAGGAGGTATTCAGTACAATGCAGTTAATATTTGCAATGGTATTTTGGGTTCTTGCAAAATGAAAAGGTTGATATGAATGATTGCTAATATGTATCAATGCTGGTTATATATTAATATGAAGTTTAATTTTGAAATATTTGTTATGGTTTTACTGTTTCAACATGAGCTAAGGATTGTTATTCTTGTCTCATGGGTGCTACAAACATCAAAGTTGATTTTTGTTTTTGCAATGATTATGTTGGTATGTATAATTTTAGCATAATCTCAGTAAATTTGACATGAAGTTGAAGCTGACAATACTCGAAAGAGTCTTTAGGGGGCCTGAATCTTCCGAAGACACTGGTCAAGGTGTGGGGAAAATGGCAACGGATATTGATATTGATATATTAATGATGACTTCTTGGGACATTTTGAGCAACCATTTCATCATATGCATAAAAGTTAATACTTAATCTTTATCTAGCCTATACTTTTGATTGGGCCAGAATTTGTCCCATTTTGTTTTGGACACAGTCAACGATTTGGCTGATACTGCCCAGATTGGTAAGCTGTTCCAGTCAATGGTGGCACAAAATGTGAGATTATTTCTTGTTGACTGTTTGGTGGCTTGCTGCTTAACCATTCACAGATGGTGTCCTCTTAAGCAATACCTTGGGGCTGAAAGCTTGATAATTCCGCCAGTTTTCAACTTTAAAAAAACAAGTTTGTATATCACAATTATATTTATTCTTTAAAAGGCTAGGCCAGGCCTTTTCAATCTTTCTTAATAGTTGAGATTACTGATGTGCTTTACCATTTTTGGAGGATGCTTACATAGAAAAACGAATCAAAGCAGAGATATGTGAGGAGATCCCAGCTTGCAAAGTATGACATTTTCAACGAGATATTGTCAGTGCAAGTGCCCTTGGGGACAGGAGCGAGTGGTGCAAATTTTATCAACCTGGTGCGAATTTGCAAGACTGTGCCGAGGAAGGTGACAAACCAAACAAGTAATGGCTAAATGGTTATTAAGACAGAGGAGGGGGCTTGAGAAAAAGTCCTTAACTCATAACAGAGGTATCATTGTATCGTGCGGGTAGGAATGGGTGCGTTTTTCTCCCTGGTATATGGCATAGTGGTGCGAGAAGTTTAGATTATTGGTGCGACTTGTCTGGCCTGCTGCCATACTTTGCAGGCTGGATGATATTGAAACCAGTATTCAGGTCAATACATCAGCAAACGTTCGGGTGGAATGGGAGAGAACTCTGAAGAAGACAAAGACATATTCATATTCGTGAAACCAAAGAGGATTATTGCTCACAAGTTACTTGGTTTCCGACAGGACTCGACCTCACTGCGCCGGACCATGACGCAACACACGAACACAAGGACAGCCCCCCCCTATGGAGCCCTGGCACTCTGTAGGGATTGCCCCCATGTCCTCTCTGGATCCAGCAATGGCTGGTTTGCGGCGCAGGGAGGGGGAGGGGTAAGCCTTACCCCCCTGGGCTATGTTTCCCAAAAGTGGCCACAAGTTAGCAAATTTTCTTCCTAATCCTTGTTCGGTGATTTTCCACATGTTGGCCCCATATCTCCCCAACGTTGCTCCTCAGCTTGCATATGGGGGAACATGGCGGAGTGGCGCTATCTGGGCCAGAGGCGGCATAAAAATTTCGGTGAGCGCCAAAACCCATGGGGGGGACAAATTTTGTCGCTGAGCGTCAATTTTCGCTTCATGGGTAAAGTGGCATTTCAGAGGGACGTCAAAGGCCGACTGGGGAAGGGTGGCGCAAATACGCGGGTCCAGGGGCGGGTGCCCCCCCCCCCCATCGACCCTCGGGGGCCCATGAGATGGTCATGGCGACCCCTGAAATGGCCACGGTGACCTCTGAAAGGTCGATGGCGCCCTCCCTGAAATGTCGCTTGCCACCCCCCTCCCTCCAGGATGCGAAAATAGGGGCCCATTTAAAGGATCTAGCGCCCACCTGACCAAGTTTTTCCGGCCAAAATGTGGTGCCCCCTGGTCCGCATACCTCCCCTGAAGGTGGCCATAGGCGGATCCAGGGGGGCACGTGCCCCCCGATCGACCCTCGGCGCCCCCTGAAAGGTCGATGGCGCCCCCTGACATGTCGCTTCCCACCCCCCCAGGATGCGAAAGTCGGCGCCCATCGATAGGATTTGGCGCCCACCTGATAGCTTTTGCCGGTCATAAGTGGCGCCCCTAGTCCGGATGGCGCCCCCCCGGGAAGGTGCCCCCCGATCGGCAATCCTGGATCCGCCTATGAAGGTGGCTCCTCGATTAGCAATCCTGGATCCATCCATGTTGCTGCATACTTTGCGTGGAGGCAGTAACATCGGGAATAGAGACTGAGGTGCGCCAAAATTGCCGCCGCACTCCTGTAATTCGGTGCTACATTGAGCGTACCAAAAATTAGAAGTTGCGTACCCTAAAATAGAAGACCGACCGGCCGGTGACGTGTGCCAGGAGGGTAAAGTTTGAAGGCTCTGTTTGAGCTGGTGAGCGAAGTGACGGTAGAGTGCAGTACTATAGCACATTGACTAAACAATAAACAATCATTAATTGAGTCAAAAAATTTTTTAGGTCATTTTCTTCCGGGTGACGGCCGTCCGAAATCGAGCCGCTTTTGCGTACCCATTTTTAGAAAAAGCGTACCAAAAATAGAAGGAGCGTACCAATTTTTGGAAGTACCTTTTTGGGTACGCTTGACCATAGTTTCCCTGACTGATTTGGTTTCATCAGCTTCAGGGCGTGACCGCGCGTACATCCTCCACTGTCGAGCTCCAGGAACTGTGATGGATCTTGGTCCATGTCGCCATGAAGAAGTAAAAAATCCTTGATCATGTCACCACGACGTCTCCGAAAGTAGAGAGAAGGCAAGCCAAGCTCACGCAAACGTTTGGAGTAAGGGAGATGGGCCAGTACTCCAACCATGCGTGTCGCACGTCGCTGGACCCTCACCTTATTCACTCACCCTCTCGACTAACTTCTGGTCTCCTCTATTAAACGGACCCCAATTTCAATTTGAATAAAACAATGTATAAGCAAAAAACGTTGTTTTATTCAAATTGATTTTGACCCCAGTATGCACTATTTTTGGGTTGTATTTTGGTTGTGTCACTGAGGTGCTTTGTAATGGAAGCAATTTTTCCAGACTTTTTTATATTTACGGAGTAACATCAGCACTATCTGTCCAGAACCAAAATGTCACACAAAGTGTCACACATAGGTAGACAAAGCGCTTAGCTGAATGGAAGCAATATATTATGTATTAAATTATGGTATATTATGAATTATCTTATATATTATGGAATAACATCTAAAAATGTGGTTTCCAAAGAATGAAACTTAGTGTGAGCTGAATCCTGTGCTATATATGTGTGCAACATTATTTTTGCTCTTTCATTCAGTTGCATTGATACTTTTCTGGTCTTATAAAGTTGAAAAATTGTATCAAGGAGGTAATTAAGTGCTGGAAAGTCACAGTTATGTTTTGTCATAAATTATTTTAGATGAAATGTGGAAACCCGACTGCATTAACACGGCATTAACGGCATTAACCCGACTGCCCCGCCCATCACCGATGCCACAAAGGACCTGATGGCGCAGCGCCGGGCAGCTCTCCGCAATGGAAACCGTGACAATTACAAGGACTTGAACCGGCGTGTGCAGTCGGCGATCAGGGCTGATACTCGCAGTGCGATACACACGCATCTCACTGAGCACGGCCCGGCCGCCTTCTGGCGGAGTGTGCGTCCAGTTGTGGGTTCCAAGCGAAGTGCTGCGTCGACTCCTAGTGCAGATGCCGACGCACTTAATACGTACTTTGTAGAGGCCGGTGTCAGAACTGCTAGGACTATCGACCGCTCAGGGCCCCCACTTCCGGTGCGATTGCCGCGTGTGTTTACTGGCTCTTTTAACCTGTGTCCGATAACACCAGATGGGCTTAGGCGCGTTGTGTCTAGGATGCGCAACAGTACGGCTACCGGGTCAGACGGACTATGTATGCGTTTTATTAAGATGTGCTTTAATTCTCTGTGTCCCGTCATCACTCACATAGTGAACACCAGTCTAGTCACTCACACCGTACCTGATTCATGGAAACTCACTATAGTCCATCCGATCCAAAAGTCTCCAAAATCGACGGAGCCCTCCAACTTTCGACCTATCTCCATTCTCACCACTATTGCCAAAATCACCGAGCGTGTTGTTTTTGAGCAGCTCTTCCATTATTTTACTGTTCATGACTTGTTCTCGACGTCTCAACACGGTTTTAGATCAAATCACTCTACAGAGACCGCTCTTTTAACTGTCACTGACAACATTTTCACCGCAATTGACCACCGCCATGTCACGCTCTTATGCCTCTTGGACTGCTCCAAGGGATTCGATTTAGTACCTCATGACAAGCTTATCGCGAAACTGCAGATGTACGGCATTAACACACCTTGGTTTGAAAACTACTTGACTAATCATTACCAGCAGGTTCAAATTCCAAATTCCTTCGGTTCTTCAGCTTCATCTCTTCACAACGGTTCTCACATTCGGTCTTGGCCACTTCTGAACCCCATGGGCACATTCCAGGGGTCTGCCCTTGGACCCTTGCTCTTTTCTATTTACACCAATGACCTTTCATTGTATGTAGACAACAGTAAAATAGTACAATACGCCGACGACACTCAAATTCTACTCTCCGGGCCACCTCGCAATCTCGGCAATCTCATTCTTACCATGGAAAACGACCTGGCACAACTATCACACTGGTTCAGCCATAATGACATGAAAATCAACGCATCAAAAACACAGTTCATCGTGCTAGGTTCCCAGCAGATCATTCGACGACTCCCTTCTATCACTTTAAACTTCATGAACACGGCTATGTCAGGGTCATCATCAGTGAAAAACCTGGGGGTAGTCTTTGACCAGTGTATTACTTTCACCGACCACGTGGATGACGTCACGCGGCGCTGCACGGGAATGATGCGCGGACTGAGCCACATACGGCACTCTGTCACAGAGCCGATAATGGTAACGCTGCTGCAGGGTCTGGTGCTCTCCGTTATTCGCTACTGCATAAGTGTTTATGGCGCGTGTTCGGCAACACAGATCCATAGATTGCAGAAACTGATCAACTTTGCCGCAAGAGTCATCTCTGGTAGACGGAAGTTTGATCACATTAGCGATGTTATCACGACACTAGGCTGGTTGAGGGCAGAGCAGCTATATAAGTATCACTGTTTGACCACACTGAAAAAGATTTTAATGACAGGAGAGCCTCAGGTGATTGCAAGTGCCTTAACATCCAGGCATTCAGTGCATGGCCGCAATACGCGGCAGTTCTGCCAACTACAAACGCCCATGATTAGAACGGAGGCAGGTAGGAAACGATTTTTATATTTGACCGTGTCTACTTTTAATGGCCTACCATCTAGTGTCCGAGATGCGCCAACCATCGGTGCATTCAAAGTCAGGTTGAAACAACACCTTCTTGAACAACAGGCAGATGAGCGATAGTGATTTGTCAATGGCGGTGTCCCAGGCGAATCCATGTTTAACGTGCAGTGTACGATGTAATTAATTTATATGAAGGATGTATGTGGTGGTGCTGTGAATGTGATGCGATGTATGAGTGTCTTTTATGTCCTTAACAACGTTTTAAATGTCTGGCTCGAGATGAAGAATAGCCGTCAAATGATGGAATCATCTCATGACGTGAAATACAAATACAAATACAAATACAAACCATTATAATTAATTTTGCTTGAACTAGATTGTCTTTAGTCCCGGCACAGTCCCAGTGTCTAGCCTTTCGTCCCGGCTTTAGTCCTGCCGGGACCAGGTTTGGTCCTGGCTCCAGGACCGCGGGTCAAAAAAGTCCCACCTCTATCTATTTAGAAAGCAGTGCATTGGCTGCTGTTTTTTGTGTGTTGTTTGCTGTCAGTCCATATATGTATTAATAACACAGGTATAAATATGCTGTGAGGTGATGTTGCATATTTTTTGAGAATTAGGTAGGTATGTAACAAAATATTAATTGATATGTTGCAGGGCCGTACTTTCACTAGTTCTGACAGGACATGAGCATTGGAGCACATGTGAAGCCTATTATGATTTTTAATTAATGTGAACCCTGTAGTATCCAGTTGAAGCTATCTTCAAGCAGGTAAAAAGAGGAGAAATAAAGCTTCATAAACACCAAAATGCCTCAAAATCTCAAAAGGCCATTGGTAAAACTTGTGCTGTTGTATTATTTTGCAATTAGGCCAGCAAGCAGCCACTATTTTCTATCACTCAACACATGTTTATTTCACACACACATCCACATATCATAAAAGTCAGTTAAAAAAGGTGAGAAACGTGACATTCATATCACATTCCCCAATAGCTGGTCCTGCCCTCCATCAAAGACCTATAAAAAATGCTTGGCATCATTACACCAGGGTCAGCCGAGGACATCAATTTATAGCTGTGAGCAGAATAAGCTATGAACAAATGCATATATTGTCGTTTTCCCAATTATTTTAGGTGAACAAAATGAAGGAGAGCAACACTCAGGAATCAAGACGGTATGCAAGCAAAGTGAGCAGATTTGAGTTCTGAGGAGGCTGTGTGTGTTGAAGCTGCAGAGGCCGACAAAGGCAAAATTGCCACTCGCAGGTTAGGTGCGCAGCAGGCCTGCTTGCTCAATCAAGACAAGGCTAGGTCAGGTTTGGTTATGTTTTTTATACTACATGTAAAAATATTGACTTAGTGAAATATTGATCAGCTTTGATCTGCTCCCTCTGTTCTGTTTTGTTTCTGTTGTACAACTTTGCCAGAACTCCTTGAATGATTTCTAGAGGTTCAACTAGTGATTTGTCAAATTCTGATTAACTTAACCCTCATCCCACCAGGGGGCCATTGATGGCCCCCCTAAGGTTTTTCGGGGTTGCAGAAAAACGACAAGATGTGGCACTGCGGTTGAGGGCTCTATCTCTCACCCCATCATTTCCCACCATCCCTGAAATGTTTTACCCCAGGTAACCCAAGGCAAGGGCACCAGGCAAGATCAACCAAGGTCACCTCACTTCAACTTTTGAGCTCTATAAAATCTACATTTTGTAGTTGATTGATTTGAAACTTCCTACACTTCATGACCCCTCCAGGGTCTACAAGGTGTATATCCGGGATTTTTCGATTTTGTGACCTAAGGTCAGGTCACGAGGTGACCTCTACCATTGGAAAAGCATGGGAAAAGCTGTCTTATGATCTAAAAGTCGCAAAAAGGATTGCAAATGCTAAGACCACTCAGAACAGCGTTCTTGGGCACCCTTTCACGGATCCCAGGGGTTATGTTTGTCCTTTGATCTCTCCGAGGTGATCCAAGTTCACCAGGGTTCAAATACAGTACTTTGGCAATAACCTTTGACCTAATTAAGCTACAGAGCTGAATCAAACACCATTGTATATGTATCTTCACTGGATTTCATGTGATTTACAACAAGGCACTCTCTGGCCTTTCATGACCTCAGGTCATATTAGGTCACGAGGTGACCCCTGGAGGTCAAACCACTGGCGGAAGGTCATTACGTTCCACATAGCTGAATAAGTTCTGGCATTTTCCTATCGAATGCACTTTACCAGATTTTAATAGCTCTAAGGGCATGAGAGTTATGCCCAGTTTTCTTAAGCATTGCATATTTTAGTGAAAATAGCTTATTGTGACCAAACTTGATCTCTGGAGGTCAAACAATTGACCTGAGCGCTTAAACATGTGAAGTAATTTCTAGATGAATTCACGCGAGCTTTCTCCTGCACTTTGCAGATTTGCCGCAACTTTAATATTTTCGGTGTTAGAGGGGGTCATCGATGCCCTCCGGTGGGGTGGAGGTGGTGCCGGACCCCCGTTGGGGGGGGTGTTAAGGTTCCCCATCCTGCCACTACGATTCTAACCCATTTCCAACAGTGTTAGTTGTGCCTGCCTACACTATTGTGTTGTATAAACAGTTGAACCTATAACTAAATACTTCGAAAACGGTAAGTCGGGGGTAAAATAATGTTGAAAATGTTGTAGGGGGTGCTGCAAACATTCAAGTGACACACTGGTCTTAGTTAGCAGTGAGTGCTCCCCAAAAAATAACCAGATTCGTAACCTATCAAGAGCACTAATCTTATGTGCGCCACACATGTGAACAATCATCTAAAGAAGGTAAACGAAATAGAGCTTGATTAAGCTTTATTGCCGCTTGTTTCTTAAGTGCACTTTTTCATTTTTTAAGAAAATATTTCGTTTTTAAGGGCGTTTTTCACTTTTTTTCTCCTTTTGTGCAGTGTAGCTTGCCCAATCCATTTAGTAGTGCAAACCTGTTATCGGAAGTGAAAACATGAAGAGACGTCCTTAAAACGTCTTTTAAAGGTGGACAGTGTAACTTGTACTTAATGGGACAGGTGTGCAGCTTTGGCTGTTCGCAGATACAAAATTGATTATATTTCCTCAAAATATGTGACAGTCTGTCAAATCAAAGTGACTTGCCACAGTTACAAGGCCCGTACAGTGACAATGATATCACTTTGGCTCTTGGTCGATAACCTGTATCAAAAGATATGGATTTAGAGCCATCTGATAAAGGCTTTAAAAGCCAGAGAATAATTAATCAGAGGTGGGTGCTGCTACCAAATTCTTGAAACCGCTGCCGCTACTTCCGCTACCTTGGCTATCTGAAATCGCAACTTAATCGCAACACCGCAACCCCATACCGCTACTTTTATAATGAAGCGCTACTGGAATTTTTGATTTAAGGCGCGCCATGCACAGCCCGTTAACACCAACATAAATTAACTCGCACGCCCCAAACAAACAAAGATACAACCTACTATTAAATTTATAAAGTAGCTCTTTTCGACCACCAAACCCACTTTAATAAACAGCGATCACACTATCTTAGTTAGGTCATTCATGCAGCACCCCAGCTCGTATTAGTTCCGATCAGCACAGGCGTCATCCAAACACCGGGGTTTATTGTGAGGGGGCTAAGTGTGGCTTTGTGCGTCCCGACACCCAGTCCCCACGCGCACCTTGTTGAGGGGGGGGGGGCTGATAATGCTCTTGTTGTGGCTTAAAGGGAATGTGGCACCTTGGTCGAGTCCTGGAATTTAGTGTAATTAGGCGTACTTTTAGCCGGAAATAATGAAACTACTCATGAATTCTCTGAAAAATGTACAATAAGCTCAATATTATGATTTTTAAAATACTCCTCTAGGAAAAGAAATAAATATCTGCCTGTGGATGATGTCATGATCTGGCAACCACTACCATATTCGAAACGCTTCAAGGGCTTCAATTGGCTGATGCTCATCGTGACGTCAGCATATGTCGTCACACCAGCAGCTCACAACAATGGCCGCCTGGCGAGAGGTTCATGAGAGGTACATTTCGGGTAGGTTTTAGCGTTTTTCTACGTAAATATCGAGTTCCAAGACGAATGATATATAGAGTACCGGGTTTTCGACTTGCTTTACAACTTGGCTATCTCGGTTAAAATCACGCTATAAAGGTGCCACATTCCCTTTAAATACTTTTCACCAAAGTATCATGTTTATAATAAACAGAGCTCATTTGTATCCATGTTGGTAGCTAATTTTTGCATGTGGGAAAGTTTATTTAGGGTTTCTAAGCGTCTTTGTTGAGCTGAATAAATCTGTTTCACAGGAGGCACGCTGAGCCGCCGGCCCCATAGTCTCTACTGGCACACACCTCTTTTTAACAGTTGTTAAGCATAAGTTTGCTGCAAAACTTGTTATGAGTGCGAAATTTCCAAGCTGGGCAAAATGTCGTTGTGATCCCTTATTGTAGGGAAACCCAAAACAAAAACCAAGCAAATGGAACCAAATGAAACGAGTATTGAACACCAAGGCATAAACCATACGGTCTATCAATCTTTACAAACATTATACCGTTATAAATGATTTATTGTTTGCTAGGCTCATGCATGCATCTGCAAATACATGCATTATGTTACGTTTCAAGCTGTGATTGGAACCTAGTTTTGAGTCTTCCTTGTGTCTATGCATAAAATAACAATTGAATTATTTGGATACCAGCGTTCTTTTATTGATGTCGATGGCGGTAGCACTTTTCAACTATTGAAGTCTGCTACCCACTACTCCGCTGTTTTTTTGTTTGTTTGTTAAAGAATCCGGTACCAATGAGAGAGTCCGCAAGTAGCGGAGTAGTGGTCTGAAGAAACACACCGCCCTGCTCTGTAATTGATGAAGGGTGAATTTTATATATTACTTTATCTACGATCGATTTTAACTGGCCGTTTTCATCGAGTACAGATAAGACGCCGAAACCATCACAAAGTCCACTTTAGGCAGTTGTTCCAACGACAAGGCCATAGTAATTTTGGTGTGGCTGGTTCCAGTATCTGCAATATGATGCATGCACATAAGTTGAATGAAATCACACCAATTTTGCAATCAAAAGATATGTTTACCAATAATCGTTAAAGGCTCTGGGTGACATTGCCCTCAGGCATATTTCTGCACAACAACAACTAGCTATTCCTGTTTTTGTGTGCAAGGTATTTGCGCTGACAATATCCGTTTGCCTGACTCTTTTTGCCCAACCCTAGAGTGTAGTTGCACTGCTGAGGGGTCTGGGCAGTATATGTTGCCATTTAGGTACAGCATTAAATCGGGAATTGAGTGATTGGCTACTGAATATTCTGTAGTGTTTAGGGCGATGAAATTTGATGATTTTGCTAACCATGTCTCTTTTTCAGATCAGCAGTGTTTTGGTGTTAATTCTCATCGACCTTGCATATTGGCTCTGAATATAACTCAGCTTAACTGTGTAGGCCAAGAACCGACCAATATGGCATCGTCAAGTGTAAGTTATGTATGCTCTATGTCCAGTCTTGTGCTGCATCTGGTCATATTTCGAAAATGGAGTTTGGTTTGTCCTTTCATCGATGCTGGAAATAGAACCTTGTGTTATATCTACCCCTATCAGGTTACAACCAGATGGTTATTATGGCCTCAGACGTATTTCGACTTTGGGAGCTTCTGAGTAGTGTGAGCGGCTTGCAGGAGCTTCAAGAAATGCTTTGGATGGCTAACCTGTATACAATTTGTATTGGTTTGTGATTTGTTCTTGAAATTATTGCAAGACATACATATTTTGTAATTTTAGGATTTCTGGGGTGAGCGTGATATGTATATTTGTTTTCTCGTTTTACTTGTTTACCACAGGTCTCAGATGTATGCACATTCTTCTCCTTTGATGCTGCTCACTGCAGTAATTCACAAAGCAGGCAGTACAAATGGGGACAGTCTAAAAAAGCAGTAGTTGCACGGTATGCAACATGAGATAATTCGCACTGAGGTAACTCCAGGCTCACATGAACACCTCGCCATTATTCTGATGCCATGCCGCATCACCAGAGGCCGGAGGACCACAGGCGCAAGTGGGACCGCGATGAGTTTGAGGCGATCGCCGCTCAGCGCCTGGCCGAGGAGGAGGCCAAGCTGGCTGAGAAGGACGAGAAAGGACCGCCGGTACAGCGCGAGCTGCTGCGGCAGCGCCAGTACAAGGTGGACCTGGACAGCAGACTGGGCAAGAGTGTGGTCATCACCAAAACCACGCCGTCCAGCCAGTGCGGAGCGTGAGTATCCGTCTCTATTGCCAGTCTCGGCTGCCTGTACGTGTGGAAGAGCTGGGTGGTTGGTCTCGATTGTTCAGCCGTGGGTATAGTGTCTCAGCACTGCGATGTTTGCTTCGTTGTAAGGAGTGTTTTGATGTTCACAGGTACTACTGCAACGTGTGTGACTGCGTCGTCAAAGATTCCATAAATTTCCTGGATCACATCAACGGAAAGAAACGTGAGTAGATTGAAATGTGATCGTGGACTGCGCGAGCTTCTACTTTACCTTTTCACCGTCTGGTACTAGTTTCACTTCGGTGCTTCACCGTCTTCGATTTTTCGCGAATGATTCAGATCCGATTCGAATGAAAGAAGCTCAGATTGTCATACATCTCTCAGGTCAAAGATTCCATAAATTTATTGGATAAAAACGGAGATCATAACCTGGATCACAACCTTGAGAAGACAGGTTTTGGGGAAGTCTTCCTGTCCACACCTCGCGGTTTTGTAAGATTATCTGGCCTCTGTGCCGCTTTGACTCTAAGTTAGCATATTATGAGTGAATGGGCCAGTATGAGAAGTATGTATGTATACACAATGTTTGAACTTTGTGCCGGCCAGAAGGTCTTTCCGTGCCGCAAGGTACCTACATTGCTGGAACCGGTAATTGAATGTGTATCATAGGATGCGAAATAACTCTCCTAAATTTTCCATCTAAATTCTCTCTTCATACATGGGAAACTTCCAGAGGTTTGGATTTATGTCTCCTTGGGGGTGCCTGGATACCCCAATGAAACGCTGAAGTTGTGTTGTAATATCCTTTACATTTTCCTGTTTTTCACGTAAGTGATTTAGACTTGCTTTTGTACTCTTCAGCAGACTTGTGAGAAGGCTAAAACACACTTTATATTATTATATTACATTTTATGATGGTGACTATTGACGCTATTTCAAGCTTTGGCACCTCCAATAATTTAAAAAATCCACGCCCCTGGACATTTCGGCCAAGAGACAGGCCAACTGCGTCCTGCTCATGCCGCAGGATGCCTTTTACGATTATCTGCTGGTCCCGACGGGAAATTTGAGGGGCCTCAGACTACCAGAACATTGTGGTGGAGGGATCTGCATTCGAGACTGCTTTCTCCAGAATCAAAATTCTGCCCCATTGAAATATTTATATGGATCCGTGTATGGAGTTCGTGTTTGTTGTTCAGGGTCGGAAATTGACAAAAGAAATATCCAGCTATAAAATTATTCATTTATCTAATTTAGTCGTAATATGCACTTATTTAAAGTGTTCTAAAATTCTCTCCATCCCCGATCAATATTTTTAGGGATGTTCAAGGTATACCCCTGAAAAACCATCTCGCCAAGGCAAAGATGACGTTGTTAAGCCCCATTCCTATAACAGGTGCTGAGTGCTGAATTTTGTCCGTTCACGCTTGTGGCATCGTGCTGCATGCCCTGGTGTATCAGGAACTTTAAATAATTTGCAAACGCTAAATTATCGCAGCAATGTATCGGCGTGATGTCCGCCCTGCGAGCACAAGCCACGCTTTCCAGACAGTGGGAGGTAACTACTCGATATCGAGAAAGCCTCACAAACGCCACTTATGTTCAATACGGTTGCTGGGCAGTGAATTGCGTGCCTTCCATCTGGTTGATCTCATATACTTATATTCAACAGATCAGCGTAACCTGGGGATGTCGATGCGGGTGGAGCGGTCGTCACTGGCGCAGGTGAAGGAGCGCTTCAACCTCAACAAGCGGAAGCTGGAGGAACAGAAGAAAGAGTACGACATGGAGGAACGACTGCGCGAGATTCGCGAGGAGGTACTCATCCATAACGGCCTGGGATTGACCAAGGGGGGTATTAGTGGCCCCCAGGTTATGGAAGGTGTCTTCTATTAGTTGCAGAAGGGTTTAATGGTTTGTGGAAATGTTTGCTGAGGAGATTTTTAAGCTGTTCTATCGTCAAAAATATTCGGCTTGCTGATACATTTTCCTATGCTTAGCCGAGTTGCCGATTGTTTCCTGGGTGGATGAACCAGCTGCTGGGAAATTGGAATCAATTGTCATCTCTGCCTCAGTTTTGGTGGTAGTCGGGAAGTACAAGTATGCGTTTCGGAGACCCTTTCGCTTGTATTTTTTGTATTTCCGCAAGATGTAAGCGTATGCAGATTTGGGACACCGGTTCAGTGCGCACATATTGTAGGATCAAACCCCAGTAATGGCTCCTTGGGTCTTAATCTGCGTCATGCTCTCCACAGGAGGAGAAACAGAAAGAGTATCGACGAGAAAAGCGGAAGGAAAAGAAGCGGAAGACAGTGGACACGGCTTCTGAAGAACAGGCGGGTCTGGATCCGGCCGTCGCCGCCATGATGGGCTTCTCCGGGTTCGGAGGTGGTGCCAAGAAGTGACGCACGCGCTCAGTGTGAGTGTTAGGTGAGAGTGGTGGACACTGTGCGCCCCCTGTGCGGAACAGGGCGAGGGGCCGCCGCCGGTCGGTGGCGATCCCCTGTGTGTAAATTGGTGGACGTTAAGGTGTACAGCACTGATCTGCGCTTAGGTGTAATAAGCTGTTTGTATGCCGCTTGAGACTGCGGCTTGGAAATAGTCGCCTGCCCTTACGTATGTCCCCGACTATTACAGCAGGGGCATACTATTACAAAACGCCGTAACAGGCCAAGCGTAGATTATTACTTTAGACCCCAAGCTGTCTTTGGACAAGTGTTTTTTTTAGATTAGTGATTGTCTGGTCTGAAATCCAAACCAGGGAGTGGGAAGTGAGATGGTGGCTTGGACTTCTTGTCTGAAGTCGATAGTGGGAAAGGAATAAAATATTCCAAATCCGCTGTCCCTTAACATATGGTTCCCAATCTACCCACAAAATTTGGCTAAAGGGAACAAGTCCAAGCATGTATGGTCTGTGGTGCACATATGTTTTGTAAACTTAGCGCAGGTAACTAAATTCGGGACCGATATTAAGTCCGAAATGCTCTGTCCTTATTGTGGGCGGAACCTGGGCTTCACTGGATTCTGTCCAACTTCAAAACACTACCTGCCACCCGGCTAGATGTTATGATACCTGACAGTGTACCCGCTATCGCATGAGCATGGGTGCGGTCTAGCAGCAGGCGGCTGATCTCGCCTGGAAGTGAAAATTCCGCCTGCTGGCTGATGTCTTCTCTCGTTGAAAGACGTTGAAACGGGTGGCGCAGCAGAACTGTTGTGGGTGGTTGGCCGTTAGCCCCAGATCATTAAGTTGCGGGCTTTGAAAAATGAATCGCGGTAGAGGAAATATATATCCTTGTCAAAATCGTTTTGAGATGTGATATAAAAATCATCGCGTTTAGAATTTAACGAAAAACTTGCACTTTCGTCATAGTCTGAGGTTACATTTTGGGTTTAAAAGCCCTACGGACCATACACCTACTAGTGTTCCGTAATACCCGACCTCATAATAACTGTTTTTTTTTAGTAAACAAAGGTTTAACCCGCCCCACCGGGGGCCATCGATGCCCCCTAAGGTTTTCCGGATAGCAGAAAACACGAAGCGCAGCACCCGGTTGAGGGCCACCCTCACTGCATCATTTCCCATCATCCCGAAATTTTTACCCCGGGTCACCCAAGGTCAGGTCACCAGACGAGGTCAACCAAGGTCACCTCACTTCACATTTAGAGCTCTGTAAGAGCCACATTTCAAAGTCGATCGATTTGAAACTCCACACTTCATGACCCCTCCAGGGTCTACAAGGTGTATATCCGGGATTTTCGATTTCGTGCCCTGAGGTCAGGTCACGAGGCGACCTCTCCCATTGGAAAAGCATGAGGAAAAGCTATTTCATGATATAAAAGCCACAAAAAGATTGCAAATACTCAGACTGCTCAGAACAACGTTTTTGGACACCCTTTCACGGATCCCAGGGGTCATATTTGCCCTTTGACTTTCCAAGGTCATCCAAGTCACCAGAGGTCAAAAACAGTATTTGACAATAACTTTGACCTAATTGAGCTAGAGCGGTGAAACAAACACCATCGTGTTTGTCTTGTCACTGGCTTTCATTTGATATACGGCAGGTCACTTTTGACCTTCGTGACCTCAGGTCATATTAGGTCACGAGGTGACCTCTGGCGGTCAAACCACTGGCGGGAAGTCTTTACGTTGCACATAGCGGAAAAAGTACTGGCAATTTGCTATCAAATGTACTTTACCAGGCCTCAATAGCTCTAATGACATAAGAGTTATGCCCAGTTTGCTTAATCATTGCATATTTGAGTGAAAATAGCCGATCTTGACCTAATTTGACCTCTGGAGGTCAAACCATTGACCTGAGCACTAAAACATGCGAAGTAATTTCTACTGAATTCACGCGAGCTTTCTATTGCACTTTGCAGATTTGCGCTAACGCCCATATTTTCGGAGTTAAGGGGCCATCGATGGCCCCCGGTGGGGCGAAGGTGGCGCTGGACCCCGGTGGGGCGCGGGTTAATGTGTTGCGTAAACCACTGCATGTAATCTATCAAGCTCGTAGGAATTTGTTTCATGACATCGAAATTGGAAGCACTGTGACTCGGAATGATACTTTTTCTGGTGTTTAAATTCGAACAGCTTCATAAACGCGTAAGTGAAGACCAAATTAGGTTTGAATTGTTCGATAAGTTTAACCATTTAAGCACTGATTAGCCCAACATTTCGCTTTTGTAAACTGTTGTAACCCGCTTGTAACGAACTGTTTGTATTCGAAATGTGATGTGAGCAGATTGTGCAATTTGCCTGTGTCTGTTGTGTTGTTTAATTGTATTTGACTAGTGATTTTAATTAGATTTTTCATATTTGAGCTTAAGTGATTTGTAATTAAATTTTTCATATTTGAGCTCCTGTTGAACCTACAAAAGCGAAACGTGAGGATAATTAGTGTGATTACCTGTTTAAGGTAATTTAACAATTCTAATGCAATTTGACCCTCACTTACGCGTTTTTTGTACTTTCCATTGTCCTCTCAATATCTGGTGCATAATATCTGAGCGAAATAGTTTATGCATATTGAATGCTCCCTGTAGTTTTTGTTGGGCCGAGTCCGACGCACACCAGGCGTAGGATTGCTGTTGTCGTTTTCTTGTTTGAGGGAGGAGGTGTGGAGAAGAGTTCGGGCGATGTTGTGTATTACCATCCTGTCATTTTCCCATGAAATGTGTGTTAGATCTGTAAGTAACACGGAACTTCCAAACACTGTGTATTGTGGTAAAACAGCCAGAAAACAGAAGCTGTCTGTCATCTCTAACTAGCATTAAACTGGCTGTAATATTATTTGTCGATGACTATGTATTTAAGCAACCAACTCTATGAACATCCCCCTACGAACAGCCTTCCTTCGGCTCCTTCTATCAGAGAAAGTCACTAAACAAAATGTACAACTTTATTTAGCCCGAGGCCACTGGTTCGTGTTTTTCAATCAGTTTCTGCGTCTGTGCTTTCATCACAAGAGTCCTATCTCCAGGCCACGGATATTCGATTTGACTTCCTTTATTTCATCGCGAAGCCCACATCCCCATCGCCTTGGAACCACGCCTCCGATGTCTTGTAAACCAGGGAGAGTCCTGACGAGCACCGGCGCCCAGCCCACCGCCTGCGGGATCCCGGCTTCCACGGATACGTTTTCCGCTCCTTCAGCCATCTCCCGGGCTGGGGTCTTTTTGCCCCCTAAAGTTGTTCTGAGTTTACCGGAGTCTGAGTTACAGCATACAACAAGGCCACAGAGTGCCACACTACGTGGCAACGGGATTTTTGATGCCAGTAACTCTGGTTCAGGTGGGGGCCATGTCCTTCCCATTGCAGGCCTGTGAGAGAATTTGGAAATGCCTCTGTTTTAGTGGATACGTCTCAGGTCAACTTCAAACTTCAGCATCATGCGTTTCCACATCGACCATTGCCGAGGCTGAAGCCGAAAATCTGACGTATTTCCTCCAGCAGGCCAACTGAGGGCAGCGAAACAAGTTCAAAATTCCGTTGCTAACTGGTGGCAGGGGTCTGGGTGGTGCCATTTACTGGCGCATGCGGTCGTCCCGGTCACATGAACTTGGCGGTGAGAAAAGGGGTTCTGGGGTCGAGCTCGCTCAGAGGCAGCTTTAGGCGCCCTGCCCCAGTCCCGGCCTAGTTAGTTACCCCTCCCCTTGTCGCCATATGACCATCGTAGTTGGTATAAATTTAGGAATCGTGGCTGGTGTGAAGGTAAGCCCCAAGCAAGAACAAAATTAATTGGCGGAAATGCTTTTGGAGATACAACATTTGTTTAGTATTGTGTATACCTATGGGCCTTTGCTGCAATGGTAGTAACTTGAAATGAATCCGTAAAATATAACAAATTATATAACTGTTTGGCTAATATTACTCCAGCTGATGGTTTCGGTTTTAAAACATGGTCACAACAAAATGTAAACCAGTTGCATTTTAAATTCCATCGGCTAATTATAAATAATTTAACTTTGAACTAAATGAAGACAGATTTTTCGTTTTACCGCCATTATTTTATATTATCGCTGCAAGTTCCATGAGGGACAGCAGAATTATACCAGCTCAATTCATAGCCCAAGGTTAGGTCACATTTGAATCCGACCTAGCAGGGTAAAAATGCGTGATTCGACTTGCTCCGCCTAGAGGCCAACAATTGTGCCTCAATGATCACCGTATGTAATTTGGCCCTGAAGTTATTACTGAAAACTATATATGCTAATGATGCATGTAAATAAACAATCTCTAAGTAATACAATATAAAAAGTAAATATAATAGTGCCCATAACGTATCTTCCTCGGCATCGGTTAACCCCACTGTTGACTATGCCTGAACTTCGTAGGTGCCATCGATTTCTCTCCAACAGCTTTAAATGACACTGTTTTATCTCGCCTCTCGGGCGGAACAAGTGGCGTCGAACTAGAACCTGCGTCATATTTTAGCCTGAAAGTATGCACAAGTACGTAAAGTCAAGGGATCTTCAGCCTCCTAGGTTTATCCTTACTCGAAATCCGACGCTCTAGTAATGAAGGTGGAATTCGACAGCTTTCGAGTGGTGTTAAGGACATGGTTTTAGCGATTAACGTTTCTCAGATAAATAATGTTTTGTGAGTACGTCTCATTTAGGAAATTTTGACTTATTTTGACCTCTGATGACGTCAATATTGACCTAACTCAAAAAGTGATCGCGAACTAACATCAATTTTCTGCCTCTTCTTAACCCTCTTAGTTTTCGAGTTTACGGAGGTCTCCCCGTCTCTCACGATGGCGAAGGTAGTTAATACCACTCGGGCCAAGTTTAAATGCACAGTAGATGGAGAATCATGTATTTGATGAGTAGAAAATTAGCACGGTGCAGATACCAAACCTCTCCTCTAGTTGAGGCAGGTTTGGAAAGTGTATCATTGCACAAGTACTTGGGATCACAGCAATGAAGGTCACCTTCTCCCCAGAGAAGCCTCAGTGGTAGTAGCCGTAATGTGAAGGATACTGATTGTAAACGGCGCGGCTAACACTGCCGTATGGATGGACACCGTAGGCGTTGCCGTATGCGTAGCCGGGAGAACGGGCATGGCGGTGATGACCGTAGTGTCCTCCGTATCCGTAGGAGTATCCGGGGTGCTTGTAGCCAAGAGAACGTCCGTACCGGTGGCTGGAGTAGCCTCCCTTGCTGTAGCCAGAGTAGCCGTATCCATAGCCATGTCCGCCGTGATAGGCAGAAGCGACAGCCACCAGGGCGGCGAACAGGATCAGCTGGAAAACAGTGTTGCGTTAATTTTGTGCGTATCTTACTTTAAAACCAACACTTAATGGTTATGTTCTGTTTGGGATCATTCAGATGACACTTCTCATTGCCGTGGCGTAAGCCAAGCATGCAACAGGCTGAGGAACAAAAATGGATAAGCAGTGAGGAACTCAGCCCATAATGCAAAATGTGACATTTGATTTAAAAATTGATTTGTTCCGAGCTCTCTCCGCGCATGTTTCGTGGCGCGGTGAGTGCGCATCGGACGAAGTTTGGTGGAGAACTCGTGCGTGGCGTGCATAATTTTTACTCCCCTTCCTGCGGTGGCTGCATGAGGACCTGATTGTTGCCCCTCTCTCGGTAAGATTAGGAGCACCCCTTGAATACTTTGAGGGTTATGCGGCTGCAGACTGTGCCGGGAAATAGTTCAGTGAGCATGACTACTCAATCATATCTAGACTTTTCTGCGGCCATCAAAATGCTGTTCTGCTCTGCGCCGTTGGCGGCCACAAATCTCCCACGTTCGAGAACTTCACTGCTCTGCCTTTACCGCTGGCCTCAAATACAGGGCCATCTTCACCAATCAGCCGCTACCGCTGCCTCCAGCAGTGCCTGCATGGGAATCTCATTTTAGACTGGACATATTCAAGCTGTCAGCGCAGGCACGATGCCTTCAAGAAGTCGACATCTGGCGACTGACAACCGTGATGATTATGCACATCAAGCAGTTTGCCGTCAGCGGCACCACTTGACGCAAATCACCCGCTCATGTCTCCCTCTCAGCGGCCTCGGCCTCAGCCGGGTGACTATCGGGTGCCAGCGGATCTCCGGTGGCCTTGTGTATGATTTGTACTCAGTGACAGAACACCATGGCAGCGACCAAACCGACCACGACACTGCATTCTACTCGAACCAGCCGACGGGGCGTTGGCTCTGTATGATCGATGACTCCGTAAAAGAAGTGCCGGACGCTAAAGTGAAGGAGGCATCAGCGTATATGCTTTGCTATGCCGCCAGAAAAAAATTAAACCTGGATTGGTGCATTGTACGTGAAACTTGTATAAGTTTCCCGTCGATCCTAATTTTACCATAGGGTATTTTTGCGCGTTCCTATCGCAAGAGCAAGTGCTGAAATATGTATACATTGTGTTCTTGTAAAAAAATCGCGAAAGCTTAAAAAGACTCAGCATCAGCTTGGGAGTGACAACCAAAGGAAATTAGCAGAGAAACTCACCGCGAGCTGGGCGTTCATCTTGGCTGTTGCTCCGGACTCTGGGGAGTGGGTGCTGTGTGCCGTCTCGTCGAGCCTGCCAGCTTATAAGGGGAGCGCATGACCTCGGGGGAGCCTTGTCCGTGACGGAGAGTTGAGTTCTGTAATGTGACTGGATGCAATATCCATTCTGAGCCGTAAATGTGTTGAAGGAAGTGCTCTTGTGGACTTGTTTTCTGCTGCTGGACTATAAATCTGCTTACAAAAAAGCATTACCCGTTCCCAAATTAGATCATTCGTGCATATGCCCTGAACCATGAGCGCAGCGTAGTCAAGTCTTCAATTTTGTTAAGTCTTCTAAGACAGGAGCGCTTGCTACTTTCGATGTCCTCAGTTCCCAAGCCAAGGGTGTGGCCCCATTGTGGTACGGTGCCGTTTTGCGAAGGTAACGAAGGCGTGCGGTTGAGACACGAGTTTTCAACCAAGACAGATTTGATGCAGCCGTCAACCGTTTTAAACACAACTTCTGGTATTTTTAATTTTCTGAATTGTGCCCCAAATGAATTTTTCTATTCCCGTCGTGCATTTCTTGAAACAAAGTGTTGTGCATCATCCAACTGAGATGAGGGCGAGGAACTGACTTGGTAAATAGAAGATTTCCGGTCTCTCTGCCATCGGAGCCCGGCATTAATGAATGAATTAAGAAAAGGAAATGATTAGATATTACTTCTCGATGTTTTATTGCAGGCTGCAGTGCTCTGATCCATGTGACTGATCGGGAACCAAACACATTGAGAAAATGACGGTCTGTTTGAAAACGGTTATAACTGTAGGGTTGTGCAACGGCCATATGTAGTCCTGAACAGATCCCGGGAGCGCCGTGAACAACTGCCCTGTATTCTAGCTTTATATCGTTTCCTTACAAGCGGTATAGATATTTATATGGTGAAGAGTCAAACAGTGGCACCGTGAGAGATATTCAGACGGAAATTAATCCTTACTACCCCGGGCAATGTGTTTCTTTTGCAAATGCGGTATATATTTGTATGCAAGATAATTCTGGGACCTGGCGATGTCTGGCGCTTTGGTAACGCATTTCATTCGTGTTTCCGACCTGGCTTATTTATTTATTTAAAGTAAATACCAACGAAAAATAACACAAGTCATGAAGTAAAGGAAAACTATACACAGAGACACACATGAAAGGCAAAAACAACAAATAGTATGAAAAATGCAGCATATAAAACCGATGGTAAAGGACAGTAATAAAAATTAAACAGTCAATAACAAGACATGTCTCCTAAAATCGATAAAAAGTCGTTGAAAAAATCCATTTCCCGCCGCAAAATCATTACTCCCTCGGTATACGCTAGGAAGCCGTAGACGGTGCGACACACCGCGGCGCCAGCGAAAAAAGCAGCGTGCGAGTGATCGTAGCAACAGGTGAACGTAAGCTAACGAGTTGATCGTGGCTTAGTCATAGCTAACAGGCTTACCATAGCAAGACCAGTATTGCAAAGAGTTCACTCAATTTTGTAGTGGTCTCCTTTGGCCAAACCGTTCTATATCACCGTATTATCCTAGGGCTGGACATTATATTCTTAAAGATTTTAACGACAGGGTTGTAAAAATTACTCCCCGCTATTGCAAATGTGCGGCGGTAGCACGTGCATATCATTTACCTTGAATTATTCATTAATTCATTTATTTATCAATGTATCAGTTATTAATTAAGCTATTCCTGAAAATAGGCATAGGCATTATGAAAATGTACGGTATTTCTGTTATAGGATAGAACTGGAGAGTGAGCAGTTGTATCCACAAACCTTAGCACAATTAAGGGACTTTTTGTCGCCGTGTTTCCTGTTTTGGTACCAGTTTGCCGCAGCCAGTGTGTATTCCAGTTTATTCTTGCCTGTTCTGCACGAAAGCACTAAAACATTTTAAGTTAGATGTCCCTGACCGAAATTTTTGTGCAACATTAAAACAACACGTAGCAGTTAGCACATAATGCTAAAGATTTTCACTATGTTTCGCCAAGTTTGGTGCTGAGGCGTAGCATCCTGCTGTCAGATGAGCGCTCTTAGTTTCTGGGTCCAGGATGCTCATACGATTTTCAGGTACGGCTGGGTTCTTGTCCACTACCTAAGATTTAGAAATATCCTTGTTCGATTTAGAAGTTTTCAGCCATGGCCGAGTTCCCTTTGGCAAATTCTCCATCACAAAAATGAAAGTTTTGGAAGATTTTTTCGAAAAGTGGCAAAAAATTATGAAGTTGATAACAATTTAAAATCCTCTCTACCTCCCACTAGTGCCTTCAACGCAATTTTACAAAACCTGTTTGAATCGAATGAAAAGTAATGGGCAATTTGTATGCGTAGTAGATGTCATCCTGTTACATGTGAAAACCTGAATTTCGAAGGTGTTGGGACGATAATGTGGTAAAAAATAATCAAAAATTGTCTTACAAGATTTCCGTTGCATAAAACAGCGAACGTGAACTGAGACGTCTCATTTCTAAGATAGAGATGTGTGATATAATATCAGCATACATAATTTCATTGAGAAAATACAGCCAAGAATTTTACCGATTTAACTTTCTTGTCTCAAATAAGCAATGTACACCCCAACGCTCCGCTGATCCGTTCTTTTTTCATCGATAGCAAAGATTGCCTGCCATAAGTTATGCTTCTATTAAAGGGAATATTTCAGCTTGGTGCAATCCGAGACTAGTGGTTTTAGAGGCAATCATGTTAAAGATAATGATAATCGATTTCGGCTATTATTCTCGATACATTCAAATATCTTTTGAGTGAAAATGTTTTTCCGCGCAGCGGGTCTGCAGATTATGTAACGTTCCTAAGGCCGACTCATACCACGTGACCACCGGAGGAGGAGCGGGTTGGTAGGTGGTGAGTTTGTACCTGCTTTCCACGGGAACGGTAAGCTTTCCGGAAAATGAAATATCGATCAATTCATGCTTCCTCATGCTCTGTCACATGGCCCTCTTAGGTCAAGTCCCTTTATGAATATATCACACCCACATTCCCTTTAATTACACAAATTATGGCGCTCTCAGCTGTAAGTTACTGCAGCGCTGTATGTCAAGGGTTTTACAACGGTCGGTCATGATCCCAATTGATATGATGCAGCGGAATTGTGAAATTCTGTGAAGGTGAACCATGAGTTTTACGTCAAAGGCATTATCTAGGCAGCCGTCATTTTAAGACTTTGCGATTGCTTGAACCCAGCACATTTTCTGAGGCTACAGTTTGAATGATGCAGTACTTGCGGAAAAAGGTAGTTTGTGCTCTGTATGGCGTGCAAGAAGGGCCTACCTCTCTCCTCCAACCGTAACACCCACTCTCAAATTTTTCCATGGTTATACTAGCAGACGTTACTAGCTTGACTATTTGTCTGCTGGGGTAGCTTAAGTACTAGTCATAAAACCAATGCAGCTTGCTTGGGAATTTTTCCTAATATTATCATTGATTAAACTATACTAATGCTTGATAACATGCTTGGATAGTGGCCAATGACGTTTTGAACGTGTGCCAAAGCCTACCACTTTGCAATCTGGTTGTACGATTTTAACGATGTTTGCTTGTTTAAGTTACTTTTCTTTTCTTGGCAGGGCGTGCTGCGGTTTCCAAATTGTGTGTTACGGTATTAAAGAGAATGCAGCACCTTTATAACGTGATTTTAACTCAGATAGCCAAGCTGTAAAGCATGCTGGAAAACCCGGTGCTCAGCATACCATTTGTCTTGGAACTAGAAATTTCCTTAGAGAAAAACTAAAAACTTACCTGAAATGTACCAAAAATGTAACCAAGGAGCCGGCCACAGCTAACAGCTGTTGGTATGACGTCGTGCTGACGTCACGGTGAGTAGTCAACCTATTGAAGACTATTGAATATGGTAGTAGTTGCCAGATCATGACGTCATGCACAGGCAGATGTTTATTTCTTACAATAGAGGAGCATTTAAATATAAAGATTGAGTCTATTTTACCCTTTTTTAGAAACATCGTGGACATTTCCATGATTTTCGGCTACAAATATCCCCAATTACACTGAATTCCGGGGTTTTTCCAACGTCCCAAATTCCCTTTAACGTAAGGGTGCTGGTATTATTGCAGTGTGGGCACGTCTGGCTGCCTTTTAACGCGCGCCCCACCGGGGTCCGGCGACACCTTTGCCCCACCGGGGGCCCTTCGATGGCTCCCTCTAACTTTCAAAATACGGGGTTTAGCGCCAATCTGCAAAAGAACAAAGAGCCCTGTCATCATTTCTAATTATCATTCTTTGAGATCATCACTGAGCAGAGATCGACTCACTGCGCTGCTCTTGTGAACTGATTGCGTTTACAATAAGGTACCCTCAAAATGCTTGCATGAAATCTACAAAATGTTGCATACAATACCTTTAGGTGATACTGCAGCCTCCATACACAGCAAAGACTTGAGCAGAACACAAGGTTCTCATTGCAAAACATTTTGTCTTCGCTGTGTGGTTTTCAAAATTTAGAAAAGGAAACGTAAATTGGTTAATCTGACTTGATTTAGACCTTTTATATGTTATTCTTCAAATCATTGCAGAAACGGGAATAACCATGTCTCCATGTTTGTACACTTTTGCATGGTTTAGTGCCTTAGACGCTAACAAATTAGTCCTTTGATCACTTAATTCAATCCCAGAACTAATTGATATGTCTAACATATGTTCTTAGCACCTTCTTTCTCTTTCATTATCCTTGCGGCTGATTTGTTTTCTGTATCATATGTTTTTTCCTTATCGCCTGTTTTCTCCATCCTTTCTTCTTCATAGCGAAGGGCCCGTGATGAAATTAAGTCAGCCAGTATGGACTGTGTGTGGATTTGCAGTTTTAGGAACTTTGGCTAATTTATGCCCAGGTCTCTGCACGGTGTATGACGGCTGGTTTGTATTTGCAGGATGTTAAGTTCTTATTTTTTGTAGAGTAAGAAAGGGGAGGTGAAAAGAGAGAGGTAAAACGAAATCTGGTCAATACACTCCCACTGTGTGATATACAAAACATCAGGCCTACAGGTGTTATCGCTTAGTCGTAAGAAACTGCGACGGCGACCAAGTGTAGCAACTATTGGACGATATTTTCGGCCGATACAGCTTGTTTTCCTTCAAAGACATATTAAACGGGAAAATGTATTTTGGGAACAGATAAATAGCACGATGTAACTATCCCACCTCTTCCGTCAATGGACAGGTGGGAAAAATACACCGGAGCTAGATGAATTTGGAGCACAGCATTGAAGGTCACCTTCTCCCCAGAGAAGCCTCAGTGGTAGTAGCCGTAACGTGAAGGATACTGGTTGTAAACGGCGCGGCTAACACTGCCGTATGGATGGACACCGTAGGCGTTTCCGTATGCGTAGCCGGGAGAACGGGCATGGCGGTGATGACCGTAGTGTCCTCCGTATCCGTAGGAGTATCCGGGGTGCTTGTAGCCAAGAGAACGTCCGTACCGGTGGCTGGAGTAGCCTCCCTTGCTGTAGCCAGAGTAGCCGCCGTATCCATAGCCATGTCCGCCGTGATAGGCAGAAGCGACGGCCACCAGGGCGGCGAACAGGATCAGCTGGAACACAAAGTATTGTGTTACATTTTTTGCGCAATTATGTCAGATTGCAAAAATTCATACTTAGCTATTTTTTCTTCAATACATTCAAACTTGGCTTTCAATAGGTTTTCTTAAGGCCAACAATGCGGCAGGCTCGGAAACAGTCCATTTTCTGAGCAGTTGAGTGCTAAATCTCTTGTAATACATTAAACAGTTCTAGAATAAAAAAGCACGGCCAACGCTGCGATACATTTGAAACAGCAACCAAAAATGGTAGCTCAATTCTTTTTCGGGAACTAGATAAAACAAGCAAAGAACTTACTGCGAGCTTTGCGTTCATCTTGGCTGTTGCTCCTGACTGGGGAGTAGGTGCTGTGTGCAGACTCGTCGAGCCCGCCAGCTTATAAGGGAAACGCATGACCTCGGTGGAGCCTGGTCCGTGACGGAGACCAGTAATACGCGTCCATGGGCCTTATACTTATTTGTATCTCAGCAAATTGTCAAGGGTTCGGAAAGGAATTTTTCACTGTACACCATGTCGTCCAGATAACTGGATTTAATAACAGGAGTGTGTTATATTTTGACAGTACATAAAATGAGGTAGCCATATAATAGGGGGATACCAGAGAATCTTGTCTTGGCTTTTTTCTTACGGACGCTACTATTTGCGAAATATGCCAGTAGATTTCATCCAGCCCAAGTAGCCTCACACGAAAAGACCTACATTGGCCACCAAGCGTTGGCAGCATATGAAGGCTGGGGGCTACCGTCTTTGTCAAAAGTAAGTGGGCACAGCAACGGCTGTACGCTCATAATAAATGAGTTGTTAAAGCAACTAATTATAAGAACAAGGGTGTTTGGGGCAAGATATACACTGGTATGCAATGTCATGGAAACTGTATATTATTATTTAAAAAGCAGCCTGTGTGTTAGGGCATCAAATGATATTGCTGCTTGAATAGTACCTCATTGACCAGAAGCAACGTTTCACGGGGCAGGTGGGGAAGTGTGGGGCGCAAGTGGCTTTGTTGCTCGTCTTGGGATCGGATAACATGGATCAACGTGGGTTCAATGCCCACGGCGGGAAACCGCCTACCGTGTCCGATCTGGCCTGGTGGAGAGGATCCCTAAACACTCACGCGAATACTTGCTGTAATTGGGCAAGTGTGCCTGATGGGAGTGGCCATAATAAAAAAGAAAAGGAAGCCCTGAATTGATTGGTCTTAGATTTATAGTCATGCAAGCACATACGGATTACGAACAAATACCTCGAGCAATAAACCGATGTTTGCTGCACAATTTGGCAAACAAAGACTAAAAATAAGGACATGTTTGGTGGCTCAGTGGTTGGTCTGATGGCCGAGCCACAGTTGCATTGTTAAGGTCCTGTTGGGTTCTCTTTACAAGCACGCTATGATCCCCCGAAAAACCCAAAACGAGATAGTGTCAGCAACACGTTATCACCTTTTAAAGTTTTTTGCGTTGTTACACGGCAAGAATTTTTAGGAACTGTTTTAGAGAAATTGAAACGTATATATGATTACTCAATGTTTGCCTATATTGGAAACCAGTTACTCGGCAGAAAAATGGTCAGCCTTTTAGTATACAGGCACTGAAAAACTAACCTAGTTTTCTTTGGTCATGGTAGGCAATTCAGGACTCTGACTGCTGTACACAAGTCTCCTCTCCAGACAGTTGGACACCAATGCCAATATAGTGCTAATTCCAGCACGGCCTTAACCGGTTCATTGGTGATAAGTTCGGGTTTCCACATCCTCTAAGGGCTTTTCAGCATTCGGCTAATTCAAAGAATACAGCAGAACAGGTGATTGTAGTCGGTTTCTTCAGCTTATTCATCATTCAGTATTATCCCTACTTGCCAGCGCTCAGAAATTGTGCTCGGCATGTCGTTTGTTGAAGTTTAAAAAAGAAACCGTATGTTCAATGATAGATTTTAACTTAGACCCTTTAGCTTTTCTCCTCTTTTCCCCTTGCTTTCTTCTTCATAGCGAAGGGCCGTGATGAAATTAAGTCAGCCAGTATGGACTGTGTGTGGATTTGCAGTTTTAGGAACTTTGGCTAATTTACGCCCAGGTTCCTGCACGGTGTATGACGGCTGGTTTGTATTTGCAGGATGTTAAGTTCTTATTTTTTGTAGAGTAAGAAAGGGGAGGTGAAAAGAGAGAGGTAAAACCAAATCTGGTCGATACACTCCCACTGTGTGATACACAAAACATCAGGCCTACAGGTGTTATCGCTTAGTCGTACGAAACTGCGACGGCGACCAAGTGTAGCAACTATTGGACGATATTTTCGGCCGATACAGCTTGTTTTCCTTCAAATACATATTAAACGGGAAAATGTATTTTGGGAACAGATAAATAGCACGATGTAACTATCCCACCTCTTCCGTCAATGGACAGGTGGGAAAAATACACCGGAGCTAGATGAATTTGGAGCACAGCATTGAAGGTCACCTTCTCCCCAGAGAAGCCTCAGTGGTAGTAGCCGTAACGTGAAGGATACTGGTTGTAAACGGCGCGGCTAACACTGCCGTATGGATGGACACCGTAGGCGTTTCCGTATGCGTAGCCGGGAGAACGGGCATGGCGGTGATGACCGTAGTGTCCTCCGTATCCGTAGGAGTATCCGGGGTGCTTGTAGCCAAGAGAACGTCCGTACCGGTGGCTGGAGTAGCCTCCCTTGCTGTAGCCAGAGTAGCCGCCGTATCCATAGCCATGTCCGCCGTGATAGGCAGAAGCGACGGCCACCAGGGCGGCGAACAGGATCAGCTGGAACACAAAGTATTGTGTTACATTTTTTGCGCAATTATGTCAGATTGCAAAAATTCATACTTAGCTATTTTTTCTTCAATACATTCAAACTTGGCTTTCAATAGGTTTTCTTAAGGCCAACAATGCGGCAGGCTCGGAAACAGTCCATTTTCTGAGCAGTTGAGTGCTAAATCTCTTGTAATACATTAAACAGTTCTAGAATAAAAAAGCACGGCCAACGCTGCGATACATTTGAAACAGCAACCAAAAATGGTAGCTCAATTCTTTTTCGGGAACTAGATAAAACAAGCAAAGAACTTACTGCGAGCTTTGCGTTCATCTTGGCTGTTGCTCCTGACTGGGGAGTAGGTGCTGTGTGCAGACTCGTCGAGCCCGCCAGCTTATAAGGGAAACGCATGACCTCGGTGGAGCCTGGTCCGTGACGGAGACCAGTAATACGCGTCCATGGGCCTTATACTTATTTGTATCTCAGCAAATTGTCAAGGGTTCGGAAAGGAATTTTTCACTGTACACCATGTCGTCCAGATAACTGGATTTAATAACAGGAGTGTGTTATATTTTGACAGTACATAAAATGAGGTAGCCATATAATAGGGGGATACCAGAGAATCTTGTCTTGGCTTTTTTCTTACGGACGCTACTATTTGCGAAATATGCCAGTAGATTTCATCCAGCCCAAGTAGCCTCACACGAAAAGACCTACATTGGCCACCAAGCGTTGGCAGCATATGAAGGCTGGGGGCTACCGTCTTTGTCAAAAGTAAGTGGGCACAGCAACGGCTGTACGCTCATAATAAATGAGTTGTTAAAGCAACTAATTATAAGAACAAGGGTGTTTGGGGCAAGATATACACTGGTATGCAATGTCATGGAAACTGTATATTATTATTTAAAAAGCAGCCTGTGTGTTAGGGCATCAAATGATATTGCTGCTTGAATAGTACCTCATTGACCAGAAGCAACGTTTCACGGGGCAGGTGGGGAAGTGTGGGGCGCAAGTGGCTTTGTTGCTCGTCTTGGGATCGGATAACATGGATCAACGTGGGTTCAATGCCCACGGCGGGAAACCGCCTACCGTGTCCGATCTGGCCTGGTGGAGAGGATCCCTAAACACTCACGCGAATACTTGCTGTAATTGGGCAAGTGTGCCTGATGGGAGTGGCCATAATAAAAAAGAAAAGGAAGCCCTGAATTGATTGGTCTTAGATTTATAGTCATGCAAGCACATACGGATTACGAACAAATACCTCGAGCAATAAACCGATGTTTGCTGCACAATTTGGCAAACAAAGACTAAAAATAAGGACATGTTTGGTGGCTCAGTGGTTGGTCTGATGGCCGAGCCACAGTTGCATTGTTAAGGTCCTGTTGGGTTCTCTTTACAAGCACGCTATGATCCCCCGAAAAACCCAAAACGAGATAGTGTCAGCAACACGTTATCACCTTTTAAAGTTTTTTGCGTTGTTACACGGCAAGAATTTTTAGGAACTGTTTTAGAGAAATTGAAACGTATATATGATTACTCAATGTTTGCCTATATTGGAAACCAGTTACTCGGCAGAAAAATGGTCAGCCTTTTAGTATACAGGCACTGAAAAACTAACCTAGTTTTCTTTGGTCATGGTAGGCAATTCAGGACTCTGACTGCTGTACACAAGTCTCCTCTCCAGACAGTTGGACACCAATGCCAATATAGTGCTAATTCCAGCACGGCCTTAACCGGTTCATTGGTGATAAGTTCGGGTTTCCACATCCTCTAAGGGCTTTTCAGCATTCGGCTAATTCAAAGAATACAGCAGAACAGGTGATTGTAGTCGGTTTCTTCAGCTTATTCATCATTCAGTATTATCCCTACTTGCCAGCGCTCAGAAATTGTGCTCGGCATGTCGTTTGTTGAAGTTTAAAAAAGAAACCGTATGTTCAATGATAGATTTTAACTTAGACCCTTTAGCTTTTCTCCTCTTTTCCCCTTGCTTTCTTCTTCATAGCGAAGGGCCGTGATGAAATTAAGTCAGCCAGTATGGACTGTGTGTGGATTTGCAGTTTTAGGAACTTTGGCTAATTTACGCCCAGGTTCCTGCACGGTGTATGACGGCTGGTTTGTATTTGCAGGATGTTAAGTTCTTATTTTTTGTAGAGTAAGAAAGGGGAGGTGAAAAGAGAGAGGTAAAACCAAATCTGGTCGATACACTCCCACTGTGTGATACACAAAACATCAGGCCTACAGGTGTTATCGCTTAGTCGTACGAAACTGCGACGGCGACCAAGTGTAGCAACTATTGGACGATATTTTCGGCCGATACAGCTTGTTTTCCTTCAAATACATATTAAACGGGAAAATGTATTTTGGGAACAGATAAATAGCACGATGTAACTATCCCACCTCTTCCGTCAATGGACAGGTGGGAAAAATACACCGGAGCTAGATGAATTTGGAGCACAGCATTGAAGGTCACCTTCTCCCCAGAGAAGCCTCAGTGGTAGTAGCCGTAACGTGAAGGATACTGGTTGTAAACGGCGCGGCTAACACTGCCGTATGGATGGACACCGTAGGCGTTTCCGTATGCGTAGCCGGGAGAACGGGCATGGCGGTGATGACCGTAGTGTCCTCCGTATCCGTAGGAGTATCCGGGGTGCTTGTAGCCAAGAGAACGTCCGTACCGGTGGCTGGAGTAGCCTCCCTTGCTGTAGCCAGAGTAGCCGCCGTATCCATAGCCATGTCCGCCGTGATAGGCAGAAGCGACGGCCACCAGGGCGGCGAACAGGATCAGCTGGAACACAAAGTATTGTGTTACATTTTTGCGCAATTATGTCAGATTGCAAAAATTCATACTTAGCTATTTTTTCTTCAATACATTCAAACTTGGCTTTCAATAGGTTTTCTTAAGGCCAACAATGCGGCAGGCTCGGAAACAGTCCATTTTCTGAGCAGTTGAGTGCTAAATCTCTTGTAATACATTAAACAGTTCTAGAATAAAAAAGCACGGCCAACGCTGCGATACATTTGAAACAGCAACCAAAAATGGTAGCTCAATTCTTTTTCGGGAACTAGATAAAACAAGCAAAGAACTTACTGCGAGCTTTGCGTTCATCTTGGCTGTTGCTCCTGACTGGGGAGTAGGTGCTGTGTGCAGACTCGTCGAGCCCGCCAGCTTATAAGGGAAACGCATGACCTCGGTGGAGCCTGGTCCGTGACGGAGACCAGTAATACGCGTCCATGGGCCTTATACTTATTTGTATCTCAGCAAATTGTCAAGGGTTCGGAAAGGAATTTTTCACTGTACACCATGTCGTCCAGATAACTGGATTTAATAACAGGAGTGTGTTATATTTTGACAGTACATAAAATGAGGTAGCCATATAATAGGGGGATACCAGAGAATCTTGTCTTGGCTTTTTTCTTACGGACGCTACTATTTGCGAAATATGCCAGTAGATTTCATCCAGCCCAAGTAGCCTCACACGAAAAGACCTACATTGGCCACCAAGCGTTGGCAGCATATGAAGGCTGGGGGCTACCGTCTTTGTCAAAAGTAAGTGGGCACAGCAACGGCTGTACGCTCATAATAAATGAGTTGTTAAAGCAACTAATTATAAGAACAAGGGTGTTTGGGGCAAGATATACACTGGTATGCAATGTCATGGAAACTGTATATTATTATTTAAAAAGCAGCCTGTGTGTTAGGGCATCAAATGATATTGCTGCTTGAATAGTACCTCATTGACCAGAAGCAACGTTTCACGGGGCAGGTGGGGAAGTGTGGGGCGCAAGTGGCTTTGTTGCTCGTCTTGGGATCGGATAACATGGATCAACGTGGGTTCAATGCCCACGGCGGGAAACCGCCTACCGTGTCCGATCTGGCCTGGTGGAGAGGATCCCTAAACACTCACGCGAATACTTGCTGTAATTGGGCAAGTGTGCCTGATGGGAGTGGCCATAATAAAAAAGAAAAGGAAGCCCTGAATTGATTGGTCTTAGATTTATAGTCATGCAAGCACATACGGATTACGAACAAATACCTCGAGCAATAAACCGATGTTTGCTGCACAATTTGGCAAACAAAGACTAAAAATAAGGACATGTTTGGTGGCTCAGTGGTTGGTCTGATGGCCGAGCCACAGTTGCATTGTTAAGGTCCTGTTGGGTTCTCTTTACAAGCACGCTATGATCCCCCGAAAAACCCAAAACGAGATAGTGTCAGCAACACGTTATCACCTTTTAAAGTTTTTTGCGTTGTTACACGGCAAGAATTTTTAGGAACTGTTTTAGAGAAATTGAAACGTATATATGATTACTCAATGTTTGCCTATATTGGAAACCAGTTACTCGGCAGAAAAATGGTCAGCCTTTTAGTATACAGGCACTGAAAAACTAACCTAGTTTTCTTTGGTCATGGTAGGCAATTCAGGACTCTGACTGCTGTACACAAGTCTCCTCTCCAGACAGTTGGACACCAATGCCAATATAGTGCTAATTCCAGCACGGCCTTAACCGGTTCATTGGTGATAAGTTCGGGTTTCCACATCCTCTAAGGGCTTTTCAGCATTCGGCTAATTCAAAGAATACAGCAGAACAGGTGATTGTAGTCGGTTTCTTCAGCTTATTCATCATTCAGTATTATCCCTACTTGCCAGCGCTCAGAAATTGTGCTCGGCATGTCGTTTGTTGAAGTTTAAAAAAGAAACCGTATGTTCAATGATAGATTTTAACTTAGACCCTTTAGCTTTTCTCCTCTTTTCCCCTTGCTTTCTTCTTCATAGCGAAGGGCCGTGATGAAATTAAGTCAGCCAGTATGGACTGTGTGTGGATTTGCAGTTTTAGGAACTTTGGCTAATTTACGCCCAGGTTCCTGCACGGTGTATGACGGCTGGTTTGTATTTGCAGGATGTTAAGTTCTTATTTTTTGTAGAGTAAGAAAGGGGAGGTGAAAAGAGAGAGGTAAAACCAAATCTGGTCGATACACTCCCACTGTGTGATACACAAAACATCAGGCCTACAGGTGTTATCGCTTAGTCGTACGAAACTGCGACGGCGACCAAGTGTAGCAACTATTGGACGATATTTTCGGCCGATACAGCTTGTTTTCCTTCAAATACATATTAAACGGGAAAATGTATTTTGGGAACAGATAAATAGCACGATGTAACTATCCCACCTCTTCCGTCAATGGACAGGTGGGAAAAATACACCGGAGCTAGATGAATTTGGAGCACAGCATTGAAGGTCACCTTCTCCCCAGAGAAGCCTCAGTGGTAGTAGCCGTAACGTGAAGGATACTGGTTGTAAACGGCGCGGCTAACACTGCCGTATGGATGGACACCGTAGGCGTTTCCGTATGCGTAGCCGGGAGAACGGGCATGGCGGTGATGACCGTAGTGTCCTCCGTATCCGTAGGAGTATCCGGGGTGCTTGTAGCCAAGAGAACGTCCGTACCGGTGGCTGGAGTAGCCTCCCTTGCTGTAGCCAGAGTAGCCGCCGTATCCATAGCCATGTCCGCCGTGATAGGCAGAAGCGACGGCCACCAGGGCGGCGAACAGGATCAGCTGGAACACAAAGTATTGTGTTACATTTTTTGCGCAATTATGTCAGATTGCAAAAATTCATACTTAGCTATTTTTTCTTCAATACATTCAAACTTGGCTTTCAATAGGTTTTCTTAAGGCCAACAATGCGGCAGGCTCGGAAACAGTCCATTTTCTGAGCAGTTGAGTGCTAAATCTCTTGTAATACATTAAACAGTTCTAGAATAAAAAAGCACGGCCAACGCTGCGATACATTTGAAACAGCAACCAAAAATGGTAGCTCAATTCTTTTTCGGGAACTAGATAAAACAAGCAAAGAACTTACTGCGAGCTTTGCGTTCATCTTGGCTGTTGCTCCTGACTGGGGAGTAGGTGCTGTGTGCAGACTCGTCGAGCCCGCCAGCTTATAAGGGAAACGCATGACCTCGGTGGAGCCTGGTCCGTGACGGAGACCAGTAATACGCGTCCATGGGCCTTATACTTATTTGTATCTCAGCAAATTGTCAAGGGTTCGGAAAGGAATTTTTCACTGTACACCATGTCGTCCAGATAACTGGATTTAATAACAGGAGTGTGTTATATTTTGACAGTACATAAAATGAGGTAGCCATATAATAGGGGGATACCAGAGAATCTTGTCTTGGCTTTTTTCTTACGGACGCTACTATTTGCGAAATATGCCAGTAGATTTCATCCAGCCCAAGTAGCCTCACACGAAAAGACCTACATTGGCCACCAAGCGTTGGCAGCATATGAAGGCTGGGGGCTACCGTCTTTGTCAAAAGTAAGTGGGCACAGCAACGGCTGTACGCTCATAATAAATGAGTTGTTAAAGCAACTAATTATAAGAACAAGGGTGTTTGGGGCAAGATATACACTGGTATGCAATGTCATGGAAACTGTATATTATTATTTAAAAAGCAGCCTGTGTGTTAGGGCATCAAATGATATTGCTGCTTGAATAGTACCTCATTGACCAGAAGCAACGTTTCACGGGGCAGGTGGGGAAGTGTGGGGCGCAAGTGGCTTTGTTGCTCGTCTTGGGATCGGATAACATGGATCAACGTGGGTTCAATGCCCACGGCGGGAAACCGCCTACCGTGTCCGATCTGGCCTGGTGGAGAGGATCCCTAAACACTCACGCGAATACTTGCTGTAATTGGGCAAGTGTGCCTGATGGGAGTGGCCATAATAAAAAAGAAAAGGAAGCCCTGAATTGATTGGTCTTAGATTTATAGTCATGCAAGCACATACGGATTACGAACAAATACCTCGAGCAATAAACCGATGTTTGCTGCACAATTTGGCAAACAAAGACTAAAAATAAGGACATGTTTGGTGGCTCAGTGGTTGGTCTGATGGCCGAGCCACAGTTGCATTGTTAAGGTCCTGTTGGGTTCTCTTTACAAGCACGCTATGATCCCCCGAAAAACCCAAAACGAGATAGTGTCAGCAACACGTTATCACCTTTTAAAGTTTTTTGCGTTGTTACACGGCAAGAATTTTTAGGAACTGTTTTAGAGAAATTGAAACGTATATATGATTACTCAATGTTTGCCTATATTGGAAACCAGTTACTCGGCAGAAAAATGGTCAGCCTTTTAGTATACAGGCACTGAAAAACTAACCTAGTTTTCTTTGGTCATGGTAGGCAATTCAGGACTCTGACTGCTGTACACAAGTCTCCTCTCCAGACAGTTGGACACCAATGCCAATATAGTGCTAATTCCAGCACGGCCTTAACCGGTTCATTGGTGATAAGTTCGGGTTTCCACATCCTCTAAGGGCTTTTCAGCATTCGGCTAATTCAAAGAATACAGCAGAACAGGTGATTGTAGTCGGTTTCTTCAGCTTATTCATCATTCAGTATTATCCCTACTTGCCAGCGCTCAGAAATTGTGCTCGGCATGTCGTTTGTTGAAGTTTAAAAAAGAAACCGTATGTTCAATGATAGATTTTAACTTAGACCCTTTAGCTTTTCTCCTCTTTTCCCCTTGCTTTCTTCTTCATAGCGAAGGGCCGTGATGAAATTAAGTCAGCCAGTATGGACTGTGTGTGGATTTGCAGTTTTAGGAACTTTGGCTAATTTACGCCCAGGTTCCTGCACGGTGTATGACGGCTGGTTTGTATTTGCAGGATGTTAAGTTCTTATTTTTTGTAGAGTAAGAAAGGGGAGGTGAAAAGAGAGAGGTAAAACCAAATCTGGTCGATACACTCCCACTGTGTGATACACAAAACATCAGGCCTACAGGTGTTATCGCTTAGTCGTACGAAACTGCGACGGCGACCAAGTGTAGCAACTATTGGACGATATTTTCGGCCGATACAGCTTGTTTTCCTTCAAATACATATTAAACGGGAAAATGTATTTTGGGAACAGATAAATAGCACGATGTAACTATCCCACCTCTTCCGTCAATGGACAGGTGGGAAAAATACACCGGAGCTAGATGAATTTGGAGCACAGCATTGAAGGTCACCTTCTCCCCAGAGAAGCCTCAGTGGTAGTAGCCGTAACGTGAAGGATACTGGTTGTAAACGGCGCGGCTAACACTGCCGTATGGATGGACACCGTAGGCGTTTCCGTATGCGTAGCCGGGAGAACGGGCATGGCGGTGATGACCGTAGTGTCCTCCGTATCCGTAGGAGTATCCGGGGTGCTTGTAGCCAAGAGAACGTCCGTACCGGTGGCTGGAGTAGCCTCCCTTGCTGTAGCCAGAGTAGCCGCCGTATCCATAGCCATGTCCGCCGTGATAGGCAGAAGCGACGGCCACCAGGGCGGCGAACAGGATCAGCTGGAACACAAAGTATTGTGTTACATTTTTTGCGCAATTATGTCAGATTGCAAAAATTCATACTTAGCTATTTTTTCTTCAATACATTCAAACTTGGCTTTCAATAGGTTTTCTTAAGGCCAACAATGCGGCAGGCTCGGAAACAGTCCATTTTCTGAGCAGTTGAGTGCTAAATCTCTTGTAATACATTAAACAGTTCTAGAATAAAAAAGCACGGCCAACGCTGCGATACATTTGAAACAGCAACCAAAAATGGTAGCTCAATTCTTTTTCGGGAACTAGATAAAACAAGCAAAGAACTTACTGCGAGCTTTGCGTTCATCTTGGCTGTTGCTCCTGACTGGGGAGTAGGTGCTGTGTGCAGACTCGTCGAGCCCGCCAGCTTATAAGGGAAACGCATGACCTCGGTGGAGCCTGGTCCGTGACGGAGACCAGTAATACGCGTCCATGGGCCTTATACTTATTTGTATCTCAGCAAATTGTCAAGGGTTCGGAAAGGAATTTTTCACTGTACACCATGTCGTCCAGATAACTGGATTTAATAACAGGAGTGTGTTATATTTTGACAGTACATAAAATGAGGTAGCCATATAATAGGGGGATACCAGAGAATCTTGTCTTGGCTTTTTTCTTACGGACGCTACTATTTGCGAAATATGCCAGTAGATTTCATCCAGCCCAAGTAGCCTCACACGAAAAGACCTACATTGGCCACCAAGCGTTGGCAGCATATGAAGGCTGGGGGCTACCGTCTTTGTCAAAAGTAAGTGGGCACAGCAACGGCTGTACGCTCATAATAAATGAGTTGTTAAAGCAACTAATTATAAGAACAAGGGTGTTTGGGGCAAGATATACACTGGTATGCAATGTCATGGAAACTGTATATTATTATTTAAAAAGCAGCCTGTGTGTTAGGGCATCAAATGATATTGCTGCTTGAATAGTACCTCATTGACCAGAAGCAACGTTTCACGGGGCAGGTGGGGAAGTGTGGGGCGCAAGTGGCTTTGTTGCTCGTCTTCGGATCGGATAACATGGATCAACGTGGGTTCAATGCCCACGGCGGGAAACCGCCTACCGTGTCCGATCTGGCCTGGTGGAGAGGATCCCTAAACACTCACGCGAATACTTGCTGTAATTGGGCAAGTGTGCCTGATGGGAGTGGCCATAATAAAAAAGAAAAGGAAGCCCTGAATTGATTGGTCTTAGATTTATAGTCATGCAAGCACATACGGATTACGAACAAATACCTCGAGCAATAAACCGATGTTTGCTGCACAATTTGGCAAACAAAGACTAAAAATAAGGACATGTTTGGTGGCTCAGTGGTTGGTCTGATGGCCGAGCCACAGTTGCATTGTTAAGGTCCTGTTGGGTTCTCTTTACAAGCACGCTATGATCCCCCGAAAAACCCAAAACGAGATAGTGTCAGCAACACGTTATCACCTTTTAAAGTTTTTTGCGTTGTTACACGGCAAGAATTTTTAGGAACTGTTTTAGAGAAATTGAAACGTATATATGATTACTCAATGTTTGCCTATATTGGAAACCAGTTACTCGGCAGAAAAATGGTCAGCCTTTTAGTATACAGGCACTGAAAAACTAACCTAGTTTTCTTTGGTCATGGTAGGCAATTCAGGACTCTGACTGCTGTACACAAGTCTCCTCTCCAGACAGTTGGACACCAATGCCAATATAGTGCTAATTCCAGCACGGCCTTAACCGGTTCATTGGTGATAAGTTCGGGTTTCCACATCCTCTAAGGGCTTTTCAGCATTCGGCTAATTCAAAGAATACAGCAGAACAGGTGATTGTAGTCGGTTTCTTCAGCTTATTCATCATTCAGTATTATCCCTACTTGCCAGCGCTCAGAAATTGTGCTCGGCATGTCGTTTGTTGAAGTTTAAAAAAGAAACCGTATGTTCAATGATAGATTTTAACTTAGACCCTTTAGCTTTTCTCCTCTTTTCCCCTTGCTTTCTTCTTCATAGCGAAGGGCCGTGATGAAATTAAGTCAGCCAGTATGGACTGTGTGTGGATTTGCAGTTTTAGGAACTTTGGCTAATTTACGCCCAGGTTCCTGCACGGTGTATGACGGCTGGTTTGTATTTGCAGGATGTTAAGTTCTTATTTTTTGTAGAGTAAGAAAGGGGAGGTGAAAAGAGAGAGGTAAAACCAAATCTGGTCGATACACTCCCACTGTGTGATACACAAAACATCAGGCCTACAGGTGTTATCGCTTAGTCGTACGAAACTGCGACGGCGACCAAGTGTAGCAACTATTGGACGATATTTTCGGCCGATACAGCTTGTTTTCCTTCAAAGACATATTAAACGGGAAAATGTATTTTGGGAACAGATAAATAGCACGATGTAACTATCCCACCTCTTCCGTCAATGGACAGGTGGGAAAAATACACCGGAGCTAGATGAATTTGGAGCACAGCATTGAAGGTCACCTTCTCCCCAGAGAAGCCTCAGTGGTAGTAGCCGTAACGTGAAGGATACTGGTTGTAAACGGCGCGGCTAACACTGCCGTATGGATGGACACCGTAGGCGTTTCCGTATGCGTAGCCGGGAGAACGGGCATGGCGGTGATGACCGTAGTGTCCTCCGTATCCGTAGGAGTATCCGGGGTGCTTGTAGCCAAGAGAACGTCCGTACCGGTGGCTGGAGTAGCCTCCCTTGCTGTAGCCAGAGTAGCCGCCGTATCCATAGCCATGTCCGCCGTGATAGGCAGAAGCGACGGCCACCAGGGCGGCGAACAGGATCAGCTGGAACACAAAGTATTGTGTTAGATTCTTTGCGCAATTATGTCAGATTGCAAAAATTCATACTTAGCTATTTTTTCTTCAATACATTCAAACTTGGCTTTCAATAGGTTTTCTTAAGGCCAACAATGCGGCAGGCTCGGAAACAGTCCATTTTCTGAGCAGTTGAGTGCTAAATCTCTTGTAATACATTAAACAGTTCTAGAATAAAATAGCACGGCCAACGCTGCGATACATTTGAAACAGCAACCAAAAATGGTAGCTCAATTCTTTTTCGGGAACTAGATAAAACAAGCAAAGAACTTACTGCGAGCTTTGCGTTCATCTTGGCTGTTGCTCCTGACTGGGGAGTAGGTGCTGTGTGCAGACTCGTCGAGCCCGCCAGCTTATAAGGGAAACGCATGACCTCGGTGGAGCCTGGTCCGTGACGGAGACCAGTAATACGCGTCCATGGGCCTTATACTTATTTGTATCTCAGCAAATTGTCAAGGGTTCGGAAAGGAATTTTTCACTGTACACCATGTCGTCCAGATAACTGGACTTAATAACAGGAGTGTGTTATATTTTGACAGTACATAAAATGAGGTAGCCATATAATAGGGGGATACCAGAGAATCTTGTCTTGGCTTTTTTCTTACGGACGCTACTATTTGCGAAATATGCCAGTAGATTTCATCCAGCCCAAGTAGCCTCACACGAAAAGACCTACATTGGCCACCAAGCGTTGGCAGCATATGAAGGCTGGTGGCTACCGTCTTTGTCAAAAGTAAGTGGGCACAGCAACGGCTGTACGCTGATAACAAATGAGTTGTTAGAGCAACTAATTATAAGAACAAGGGTGTTTGGGGCAAGATATACACTGGTATGCAATGTCATGGAAACTGTATATTATTATTTAAAAAGCAGCCTGTGTGTTAGGGCATCAAATGATATTGCTGCTTGAATAGTACCTCATTGACCAGAAGCAAGGTTTCACGGGGCAGGTGGGGAAGTGTGGGGCGCAAGTGGCTTTGTTGCTCGTCTTCGGATCGGATAACATGGATCAACGTGGGTTCAATGCCCACGGCGGGAAACCGCCTACCGTGTCCGATCTGGCCTGGTGGGGAGGATCCCTAAACACTCACGCGAATACTTGCTGTAATTGGGCAAGTGTGCCTGTTGGGAGTGGCCATAATAAAAAAGAAAAGGAAGCCCTGAATTGATTGGTCTTAGATTTATAGTCATGCAAGCACATACGGATTACGAACAAATACCTCGAGCAATAAACCGATGTTTGCTGCACAATTTGGCAAACAAAGACTAAAAATAAGGACATGTTTGGTGGCTCAGTGGTTGGTCTGATGGCCGAGCCACAGTTGCAGGGTTAAGGTCCTGTTGGGTTCTCTTTACAAGCACGCTATGATCCCCCGAAAAACCCAAAACGAGATAGTGTCAGCAACACCTTACCACCTTTAAAGTTTTTTGCGTTGTTACACGGGAATAATTTTTAGGAACTGTTTTAGAGAAATTGAAACGTATATATGATTACTCAATGTTTGCCTATATTGGAAACCAGTTACTCGGCAGAAAAATGGTCAGCCTTTTAGTATACAGGCACTGAAAAACTAACCTAGTTTTCTTTGGTCATGGTAGGCAATTCAGGACTCTGACTGCTGTACACAAGTCTCCTCTCCAGACAGTTGGACACCAATGCCAATATAGTGATAATACCAGCACGGCCTTAACCGGTTCATTGGTGATAAGTTCGGGTTTCCACATCCTCTAAGGGCTTTTCAGCATTCGGCTAATTCAACGAATACAGCAGAACAGGTGATTGTAGTCGGTTTCTTCAGCTTATTCATCATTCAGTATTATCCCTACTTGCCAGCGCTCAGAAATTGTGCTCGGCATGTCGTTTGTTGAAGTTTAAAAAAGAAACCGTATGTTCAATAATAGATTTTAACTTAGACCCTTTAGCTTTTCTCCTCTTTTCCCCTTGCTTTCTTCTTCATAGCGAAGGGCCGTGATGAAATTAAGTCAGCCAGTATGGACTGTGTGTGGATTTGCAATTTTAGGAACTTTGGCTAATTTACGCCCAGGTTCCTGCACGGTGTATGACGGCTGGTTTGTATTTGCAGGATGTTAAGTTCTTATTTTTTGTAGAGTAAGAAAGGGGAGGTGAAAAGAGAGAGGTAAAACGAAATCTGGTCAATACACTCCCACTGTGTGATATACAAAACATCAGGCATGCAGGTGTTATCGCTTAGTCGTAAGAAACTGCGACGGCGACCAAGTGTAGCAACTATTGGACGATATTTTCGGCCGATACAGCTTGTTTTCCTTCAAAGACATATTAAACGGGAAAATGTATTTTGGGAACAGATAAATAGCACGATGTAACTATCCCACCTCTTCCGTCAATGGACAGGCGGGAAAAATACACCGGAGCTAGATGAATTTGGAGCACAGCATTGAAGGTCACCTTCTCCCCAGAGAAGCCTCAGTGGTAGTAGCCGTAACGTGAAGGATACTGGTTGTAAACGGCGCGGCTAACACTGCCGTATGGATGGACACCGTAGGCGTTGCCGTATGCGTAGCCGGGAGAACGGGCATGGCGGTGATGACCGTAGTGTCCTCCGTATCCGTAGGAGTATCCGGGGTGCTTGTAGCCAAGAGAACGTCCGTACCGGTGGCTGGAGTAGCCTCCCTTGCTGTAGCCAGAGTAGCCGCCGTATCCATAGCCATGTCCGCCGTGATAGGCAGAAGCGACGGCCACCAGGGCGGCGAACAGGATCAGCTGGAACACAAAGTATTGTGTTAGATTTTTTGCGCAATTATGTCAGATTGCAAAAATTCATACTTATCTATTTTTTCTTCAATACATTCAAACTTGGCTTTCAATAGGTTTTCTTAAGGCCAACAACGCGGCAGGCTCGGAAACAGTCCATTTTCTGAGCAGTTGAGTGCTAAATCTCTTGTAAAACATTGAACAGTTCTAGAATAAAATAGCACGGCCAACGCTGCGATACATTTGAAACAGCAACCAAAAATGGTAGCTCAATTCTTTTTCGGGAACTAGATAAAACAAGCAAAGAACTTACTGCGAGCTTTGCGTTCATCTTGGCTGTTGCTCCTGACTGGGGAGTAGGTGCTGTGTGCAGACTCGTCGAGCCCGCCAGCTTATAAGGGAAACGCATGACCTCGGTGGAGCCTGGTCCGTGACGGAGACCAGTAATACGCGTCCATGGGCCTTATACTTATTTGTATCTCAGCAAATTGTCAAGGGTTCGGAAAGGAATTTTTCACTGTACACCATGTCGTCCAGATAACTGGACTTAATAACAGGAGTCTGTTATATTTTGACAGTACATAAAATGAGGTAGCCATATAATAGGGGGATACCAGAGAATCTTGTCGTCGCTTTTTTCTTACGGACGCTACTATTTGCGAAATATGCCAGTAGATTTCATCCAGCCCAAGTAGCCTCACACGAAAAGACCTACATTGGCCACCAAGCGTTGGCAGCATATGAAGGCTGGTGGCTACCGTCTTTGTCAAAAGTAAGTGGGCACAGCAACGGCTGTACGCTGATAACAAATGAGTTGTTAGAGCAACTAATTATAAGAACAAGGGTGTTTGGGGCAAGATATATACTGGTATGCAATGTCATGGAAACTGTATATTATTATCTAAAAAGCAGCCTGTGTGTTAGGGCATCAAATGATATTGCTGCTTGAATAGTACCTCATTGACCAGAAGCAAGGTTTCACGGGGCAGGTGGGGAAGTGTGGGGCGCAAGTGGCTTTGTTGCTCGTCTTCGGATCGGATAACATGGATCAACGTGGGCTCAATGCCCACGGCGGGAAACCGCCTTCCGTGTCCGATCTCGCCTGGTGGGGAGGATCCCTAAACACTCACGCGAATACTTGCTGTAATTGGGCAAGTGTGCCTGTTGGGATTGGCCATAATAAAAAAGAAAAGGAAGCCCTGAATTGATTGGTCTTAGATTTATAGTCATGCAAGCACATACGGATTACGAACAAATACCTCGAGCAATAAATCGATGTTTGCTGCACAATTTGGCAAACAAAGACTAAAAATAAGGACATGTTTGGTGGCTCAGTGGTTGGTCTGATGGCCGAGCCACAGTTGCAGGGTTAAGGTCCTGTTGGGTTCTCTTGACAAGCACGCTATGATCCCCCGAAAAACCCAAAACGAGATAGTGTCAGCAACACCTTACCACCTTTAAAGTTTTTTGCGTTGTTACACGGGAATAATTTTTAGGAACTGTTTTAGAGAAATTGAAACGTATATATGATTACTCAATGTTTGCCTATATTGGAAACCAGTTACTCGGCAGAAAAATGGTCAGCCTTTTAGTATACAGGCACTGAAAAACTAACCTAGTTTTCTTTGGTCATGGTAGGCAATTCAGGACTCTGACTGCTGTACACAAGTCTCCTCTCCAGACAGTTGGACACCAATGCCAATATAGTGATAATACCAGCACGGCCTTAACCGGTTCATTGGTGATAAGTTCGGGTTTCCACATCCTCTAAGGGCTTTTCAGCATTCGGCTAATTCAACGAATACAGCAGAACAGGTGATTGTAGTCGGTTTCTTCAGCTTATTCATCATTCAGTATTATCCCTACTTGCCAGCGCTCAGAAATTGTGCTCGGCATGTCGTTTGTTGAAGTTTAGAAAAGAAACCGTATGTTCAATAATAGATTTTAACTTAGACCATTTAGCTTTTCTCCTCTTTTCCCCTTGCTTTCTTCTTCATAGCGAAGGGCCGTGATGAAATTAAGTCAGCCAGTATGGACTGTGTGTGGATTTGCAATTTTAGGAACTTTGGCTAATTTACGCCCAGGTTTCTGCACGGTGTATGACGGCTGGTTTGTATTTGCAGGATGTTAAGTTCTTATTTTTTGTAGAGTAAGAAAGGGGAGGTGAAAAGAGAGAGGTAAAACGAAATCTGGTCAATACACTCCCACTGTGTGATATACAAAACATCAGGCATGCAGGTGTTATCGCTTAGTCGTAAGAAACTGCGACGGCGACCAAGTGTAGCAACTATTGGACGATATTTTCGGCCGATACAGCTTGTTTTCCTTCAAAGACATATTAAACGGGAAAATGTATTTTGGGAACAGATAAATAGCACGATGTAACTATCCCACCTCTTCCGTCAATGGACAGGCGGGAAAAATACACCGGAGCTAGATGAATTTGGAGCACAGCATTGAAGGTCACCTTCTCCCCAGAGAAGCCTCAGTGGTAGTAGCCGTAACGTGAAGGATACTGGTTGTAAACGGCGCGGCTAACACTGCCGTATGGATGGACACCGTAGGCGTTGCCGTATGCGTAGCCGGGAGAACGGGCATGGCGGTGATGACCGTAGTGTCCTCCGTATCCGTAGGAGTATCCGGGGTGCTTGTAGCCAAGAGAACGTCCGTACCGGTGGCTGGAGTAGCCTCCCTTGCTGTAGCCAGAGTAGCCGCCGTATCCATAGCCATGTCCGCCGTGATAGGCAGAAGCGACGGCCACCAGGGCGGCGAACAGGATCAGCTGGAACACAAAGTATTGTGTTAGATTCTTTGCGCAATTATGTCAGATTGCAAAAATTCATACTTATCTATTTTTTCTTCAATACATTCAAACTTGGCTTTCAATAGGTTTTCTTAAGGCCAACAACGCGGCAGGCTCGGAAACAGTCCATTTTCTGAGCAGTTGAGTGCTAAATCTCTTGTAAAACATTGAACAGTTCTAGAATAAAATAGCACGGCCAACGCTGCGATACATTTGAAACAGCAACCAAAAATGGTAGCTCAATTCTTTTTCGGGAACTAGATAAAACAAGCAAAGAACTTACTGCGAGCTTTGCGTTCATCTTGGCTGTTGCTCCTGACTGGGGAGTAGGTGCTGTGTGCAGACTCGTCGAGCCCGCCAGCTTATAAGGGAAACGCATGACCTCGGTGGAGCCTGGTCCGTGACGGAGACCAGTAATACGCGTCCATGGGCCTTATACTTATTTGTATCTCAGCAAATTGTCAAGGGTTCGGAAAGGAATTTTTCACTGTACACCATGTCGTCCAGATAACTGGACTTAATAACAGGAGTCTGTTATATTTTGACAGTACATAAAATGAGGTAGCCATATAATAGGGGGATACCAGAGAATCTTGTCGTCGCTTTTTTCTTACGGACGCTACTATTTGCGAAATATGCCAGTAGATTTCATCCAGCCCAAGTAGCCTCACACGAAAAGACCTACATTGGCCACCAAGCGTTGGCAGCATATGAAGGCTGGTGGCTACCGTCTTTGTCAAAAGTAAGTGGGCACAGCAACGGCTGTACGCTGATAACAAATGAGTTGTTAGAGCAACTAATTATAAGAACAAGGGTGTTTGGGGCAAGATATATACTGGTATGCAATGTCATGGAAACTGTATATTATTATCTAAAAAGCAGCCTGTGTGTTAGGGCATCAAATGATATTGCTGCTTGAATAGTACCTCATTGACCAGAAGCAAGGTTTCACGGGGCAGGTGGGGAAGTGTGGGGCGCAAGTGGCTTTGTTGCTCGTCTTCGGATCGGATAACATGGATCAACGTGGGCTCAATGCCCACGGCGGGAAACCGCCTTCCGTGTCCGATCTCGCCTGGTGGGGAGGATCCCTAAACACTCACGCGAATACTTGCTGTAATTGGGCAAGTGTGCCTGTTGGGATTGGCCATAATAAAAAAGAAAAGGAAGCCCTGAATTGATTGGTCTTAGATTTATAGTCATGCAAGCACATACGGATTACGAACAAATACCTCGAGCAATAAATCGATGTTTGCTGCACAATTTGGCAAACAAAGACTAAAAATAAGGACATGTTTGGTGGCTCAGTGGTTGGTCTGATGGCCGAGCCACAGTTGCAGGGTTAAGGTCCTGTTGGGTTCTCTTGACAAGCACGCTATGATCCCCCGAAAAACCCAAAACGAGATAGTGTCAGCAACACCTTACCACCTTTAAAGTTTTTTGCGTTGTTACACGGGAATAATTTTTAGGAACTGTTTTAGAGAAATTGAAACGTATATATGATTACTCAATGTTTGCCTATATTGGAAACCAGTTACTCGGCAGAAAAATGGTCAGCCTTTTAGTATACAGGCACTGAAAAACTAACCTAGTTTTCTTTGGTCATGGTAGGCAATTCAGGACTCTGACTGCTGTACACAAGTCTCCTCTCCAGACAGTTGGACACCAATGCCAATATAGTGATAATACCAGCACGGCCTTAACCGGTTCATTGGTGATAAGTTCGGGTTTCCACATCCTCTAAGGGCTTTTCAGCATTCGGCTAATTCAACGAATACAGCAGAACAGGTGATTGTAGTCGGTTTCTTCAGCTTATTCATCATTCAGTATTATCCCTACTTGCCAGCGCTCAGAAATTGTGCTCGGCATGTCGTTTGTTGAAGTTTAGAAAAGAAACCGTATGTTCAATAATAGATTTTAACTTAGACCATTTAGCTTTTCTCCTCTTTTCCCCTTGCTTTCTTCTTCATAGCGAAGGGCCGTGATGAAATTAAGTCAGCCAGTATGGACTGTGTGTGGATTTGCAATTTTAGGAACTTTGGCTAATTTACGCCCAGGTTTCTGCACGGTGTATGACGGCTGGTTTGTATTTGCAGGATGTTAAGTTCTTATTTTTTGTAGAGTAAGAAAGGGGAGGTGAAAAGAGAGAGGTAAAACGAAATCTGGTCAATACACTCCCACTGTGTGATATACAAAACATCAGGCATGCAGGTGTTATCGCTTAGTCGTAAGAAACTGCGACGGCGACCAAGTGTAGCAACTATTGGACGATATTTTCGGCCGATACAGCTTGTTTTCCTTCAAAGACATATTAAACGGGAAAATGTATTTTGGGAACAGATAAATAGCACGATGTAACTATCCCACCTCTTCCGTCAATGGACAGGCGGGAAAAATACACCGGAGCTAGATGAATTTGGAGCACAGCATTGAAGGTCACCTTCTCCCCAGAGAAGCCTCAGTGGTAGTAGCCGTAACGTGAAGGATACTGGTTGTAAACGGCGCGGCTAACACTGCCGTATGGATGGACACCGTAGGCGTTGCCGTATGCGTAGCCGGGAGAACGGGCATGGCGGTGATGACCGTAGTGTCCTCCGTATCCGTAGGAGTATCCGGGGTGCTTGTAGCCAAGAGAACGTCCGTACCGGTGGCTGGAGTAGCCTCCCTTGCTGTAGCCAGAGTAGCCGCCGTATCCATAGCCATGTCCGCCGTGATAGGCAGAAGCGACGGCCACCAGGGCGGCGAACAGGATCAGCTGGAACACAAAGTATTGTGTTAGATTCTTTGCGCAATTATGTCAGATTGCAAAAATTCATACTTATCTATTTTTTCTTCAATACATTCAAACTTGGCTTTCAATAGGTTTTCTTAAGGCCAACAACGCGGCAGGCTCGGAAACAGTCCATTTTCTGAGCAGTTGAGTGCTAAATCTCTTGTAAAACATTGAACAGTTCTAGAATAAAATAGCACGGCCAACGCTGCGATACATTTGAAACAGCAACCAAAAATGGTAGCTCAATTCTTTTTCGGGAACTAGATAAAACAAGCAAAGAACTTACTGCGAGCTTTGCGTTCATCTTGGCTGTTGCTCCTGACTGGGGAGTAGGTGCTGTGTGCAGACTCGTCGAGCCCGCCAGCTTATAAGGGAAACGCATGACCTCGGTGGAGCCTGGTCCGTGACGGAGACCAGTAATACGCGTCCATGGGCCTTATACTTATTTGTATCTCAGCAAATTGTCAAGGGTTCGGAAAGGAATTTTTCACTGTACACCATGTCGTCCAGATAACTGGACTTAATAACAGGAGTCTGTTATATTTTGACAGTACATAAAATGAGGTAGCCATATAATAGGGGGATACCAGAGAATCTTGTCGTCGCTTTTTTCTTACGGACGCTACTATTTGCGAAATATGCCAGTAGATTTCATCCAGCCCAAGTAGCCTCACACGAAAAGACCTACATTGGCCACCAAGCGTTGGCAGCATATGAAGGCTGGTGGCTACCGTCTTTGTCAAAAGTAAGTGGGCACAGCAACGGCTGTACGCTGATAACAAATGAGTTGTTAGAGCAACTAATTATAAGAACAAGGGTGTTTGGGGCAAGATATATACTGGTATGCAATGTCATGGAAACTGTATATTATTATCTAAAAAGCAGCCTGTGTGTTAGGGCATCAAATGATATTGCTGCTTGAATAGTACCTCATTGACCAGAAGCAAGGTTTCACGGGGCAGGTGGGGAAGTGTGGGGCGCAAGTGGCTTTGTTGCTCGTCTTCGGATCGGATAACATGGATCAACGTGGGCTCAATGCCCACGGCGGGAAACCGCCTTCCGTGTCCGATCTCGCCTGGTGGGGAGGATCCCTAAACACTCACGCGAATACTTGCTGTAATTGGGCAAGTGTGCCTGTTGGGATTGGCCATAATAAAAAAGAAAAGGAAGCCCTGAATTGATTGGTCTTAGATTTATAGTCATGCAAGCACATACGGATTACGAACAAATACCTCGAGCAATAAATCGATGTTTGCTGCACAATTTGGCAAACAAAGACTAAAAATAAGGACATGTTTGGTGGCTCAGTGGTTGGTCTGATGGCCGAGCCACAGTTGCAGGGTTAAGGTCCTGTTGGGTTCTCTTGACAAGCACGCTATGATCCCCCGAAAAACCCAAAACGAGATAGTGTCAGCAACACCTTACCACCTTTAAAGTTTTTTGCGTTGTTACACGGGAATAATTTTTAGGAACTGTTTTAGAGAAATTGAAACGTATATATGATTACTCAATGTTTGCCTATATTGGAAACCAGTTACTCGGCAGAAAAATGGTCAGCCTTTTAGTATACAGGCACTGAAAAACTAACCTAGTTTTCTTTGGTCATGGTAGGCAATTCAGGACTCTGACTGCTGTACACAAGTCTCCTCTCCAGACAGTTGGACACCAATGCCAATATAGTGATAATACCAGCACGGCCTTAACCGGTTCATTGGTGATAAGTTCGGGTTTCCACATCCTCTAAGGGCTTTTCAGCATTCGGCTAATTCAACGAATACAGCAGAACAGGTGATTGTAGTCGGTTTCTTCAGCTTATTCATCATTCAGTATTATCCCTACTTGCCAGCGCTCAGAAATTGTGCTCGGCATGTCGTTTGTTGAAGTTTAGAAAAGAAACCGTATGTTCAATAATAGATTTTAACTTAGACCATTTAGCTTTTCTCCTCTTTTCCCCTTGCTTTCTTCTTCATAGCGAAGGGCCGTGATGAAATTAAGTCAGCCAGTATGGACTGTGTGTGGATTTGCAATTTTAGGAACTTTGGCTAATTTACGCCCAGGTTTCTGCACGGTGTATGACGGCTGGTTTGTATTTGCAGGATGTTAAGTTCTTATTTTTTGTAGAGTAAGAAAGGGGAGGTGAAAAGAGAGAGGTAAAACGAAATCTGGTCAATACACTCCCACTGTGTGATATACAAAACATCAGGCATGCAGGTGTTATCGCTTAGTCGTAAGAAACTGCGACGGCGACCAAGTGTAGCAACTATTGGACGATATTTTCGGCCGATACAGCTTGTTTTCCTTCAAAGACATATTAAACGGGAAAATGTATTTTGGGAACAGATAAATAGCACGATGTAACTATCCCACCTCTTCCGTCAATGGACAGGCGGGAAAAATACACCGGAGCTAGATGAATTTGGAGCACAGCATTGAAGGTCACCTTCTCCCCAGAGAAGCCTCAGTGGTAGTAGCCGTAACGTGAAGGATACTGGTTGTAAACGGCGCGGCTAACACTGCCGTATGGATGGACACCGTAGGCGTTGCCGTATGCGTAGCCGGGAGAACGGGCATGGCGGTGATGACCGTAGTGTCCTCCGTATCCGTAGGAGTATCCGGGGTGCTTGTAGCCAAGAGAACGTCCGTACCGGTGGCTGGAGTAGCCTCCCTTGCTGTAGCCAGAGTAGCCGCCGTATCCATAGCCATGTCCGCCGTGATAGGCAGAAGCGACGGCCACCAGGGCGGCGAACAGGATCAGCTGGAACACAAAGTATTGTGTTAGATTCTTTGCGCAATTATGTCAGATTGCAAAAATTCATACTTATCTATTTTTTCTTCAATACATTCAAACTTGGCTTTCAATAGGTTTTCTTAAGGCCAACAACGCGGCAGGCTCGGAAACAGTCCATTTTCTGAGCAGTTGAGTGCTAAATCTCTTGTAAAACATTGAACAGTTCTAGAATAAAATAGCACGGCCAACGCTGCGATACATTTGAAACAGCAACCAAAAATGGTAGCTCAATTCTTTTTCGGGAACTAGATAAAACAAGCAAAGAACTTACTGCGAGCTTTGCGTTCATCTTGGCTGTTGCTCCTGACTGGGGAGTAGGTGCTGTGTGCAGACTCGTCGAGCCCGCCAGCTTATAAGGGAAACGCATGACCTCGGTGGAGCCTGGTCCGTGACGGAGACCAGTAATACGCGTCCATGGGCCTTATACTTATTTGTATCTCAGCAAATTGTCAAGGGTTCGGAAAGGAATTTTTCACTGTACACCATGTCGTCCAGATAACTGGACTTAATAACAGGAGTCTGTTATATTTTGACAGTACATAAAATGAGGTAGCCATATAATAGGGGGATACCAGAGAATCTTGTCGTCGCTTTTTTCTTACGGACGCTACTATTTGCGAAATATGCCAGTAGATTTCATCCAGCCCAAGTAGCCTCACACGAAAAGACCTACATTGGCCACCAAGCGTTGGCAGCATATGAAGGCTGGTGGCTACCGTCTTTGTCAAAAGTAAGTGGGCACAGCAACGGCTGTACGCTGATAACAAATGAGTTGTTAGAGCAACTAATTATAAGAACAAGGGTGTTTGGGGCAAGATATATACTGGTATGCAATGTCATGGAAACTGTATATTATTATCTAAAAAGCAGCCTGTGTGTTAGGGCATCAAATGATATTGCTGCTTGAATAGTACCTCATTGACCAGAAGCAAGGTTTCACGGGGCAGGTGGGGAAGTGTGGGGCGCAAGTGGCTTTGTTGCTCGTCTTCGGATCGGATAACATGGATCAACGTGGGCTCAATGCCCACGGCGGGAAACCGCCTTCCGTGTCCGATCTCGCCTGGTGGGGAGGATCCCTAAACACTCACGCGAATACTTGCTGTAATTGGGCAAGTGTGCCTGTTGGGATTGGCCATAATAAAAAAGAAAAGGAAGCCCTGAATTGATTGGTCTTAGATTTATAGTCATGCAAGCACATACGGATTACGAACAAATACCTCGAGCAATAAATCGATGTTTGCTGCACAATTTGGCAAACAAAGACTAAAAATAAGGACATGTTTGGTGGCTCAGTGGTTGGTCTGATGGCCGAGCCACAGTTGCAGGGTTAAGGTCCTGTTGGGTTCTCTTGACAAGCACGCTATGATCCCCCGAAAAACCCAAAACGAGATAGTGTCAGCAACACCTTACCACCTTTAAAGTTTTTTGCGTTGTTACACGGGAATAATTTTTAGGAACTGTTTTAGAGAAATTGAAACGTATATATGATTACTCAATGTTTGCCTATATTGGAAACCAGTTACTCGGCAGAAAAATGGTCAGCCTTTTAGTATACAGGCACTGAAAAACTAACCTAGTTTTCTTTGGTCATGGTAGGCAATTCAGGACTCTGACTGCTGTACACAAGTCTCCTCTCCAGACAGTTGGACACCAATGCCAATATAGTGATAATACCAGCACGGCCTTAACCGGTTCATTGGTGATAAGTTCGGGTTTCCACATCCTCTAAGGGCTTTTCAGCATTCGGCTAATTCAACGAATACAGCAGAACAGGTGATTGTAGTCGGTTTCTTCTTCTTCTTCTTCTTCTTCTTCTTCTTCTTCTTCTTCTTCAATTCTTCTCAATCTATTGGGTATACTTCTTCTTCTTCTTCTTCTTCTTCTTCTTCTTCTTCTTCTTCTTCTTCTTCTTCTTCTTCTTCTTCTTCTTCTTCTTCTTCTTCTTCTTCTTCTTCTTCTTCTTCTTCTTCTTCTTCTTCTTCTTCTTCTTCTTCTTCTTCTTCTTCTTCTTCTTCTTCTTCTTCTTCTTCTTCTTCTTCTTCTTCTTCTTCTTCTTCTTCTTCTTCTTCTTCTTCTTCTTCTTCTTCTTCTTCTTCTTCTTCTTCTTCTTCTTCTTCTTCTTCTTCTTCTTCTTCTTCTTCTTCTTCTTCTTCTTCTTCTTCTTCTTCTTCTTCTTCTTCTTCTTCTTCTTCTTCTTCTTCTTCTTCTTCTTCTTCTTCTTCTTCTTCTTCTTCTTCTTCTTCTTCTTCTTCTTCTTCTTCTTCTTCTTCTTCTTCTTCTTCTTCTTCTTCTTCTTCTTCTTCTTCTTCTTCTTCTTCTTCTTCTTCTTCTTCTTCTTCTTCTTCTTCTTCTTCTTCTTCTTCTTCTTCTTCTTCTTCTTCTTCTTCTTCTTCTTCTTCTTCTTCTTCTTCTTCTTCTTCTTCTTCTTCTTCTTCTTCTTCTTCTTCTTCTTCTTCTTCTTCTTCTTCTTCTTCTTCTTCTTCTTCTTCTTCTTCTTCTTCTTCTTCTTCTTCTTCTTCTTCTTCTTCTTCTTCTTCTTCTTCTTCTTCTTCTTCTTCTTCTTCTTCTTCTTCTTCTTCTTCTTCTTCTTCTTCTTCTTCTTCTTCTTCTTCTTCTTCTTACTTCAGTAATTCGAGAAGTTCTTCTTCTTGACCAGTGATAAATCTGTCCAGTATCGACTACAGATGCGTGTTTCAATACGATATTTTTAAATGATAATTATTTCCAAACACCGAATTATTTGACTGGCGTCTGATACGGCCTTAAACTTGTTCTACCTGTGACCTTTTTTGCTTTGAAAGGGGTAAGCAACAACAATTGAAGAAGCAAACTTACTTGGAGTGAATGATGCAGAATGGTTAATGAATAGTCAATTTGAATCGTATGGACACTAAACTAGTTGGTTTGCATATTACATGGACATGACCTTTTTCGAAATTTGACCTTATTTGACCTTGAAGGGGTGTAAGCAATAACAGATGATGAAGCAGGTACTTGGAGTAACTGATGCAAAATTTCTTATGAATTGTCAATTTGCATGAAAATGACACTGAACAAGACGTTTTTCTTCCAAAACGGACTTGAACTTTTTCAACCTTTCAACTAATTTGACCCTGAAGGGGGTGTAGGCAGTGACAGATGATTAGAAACTTACTAAACTGGCGTAAATGATTCAGAATGGCTTGTGAATAGTCCATTTAAATGATGTGGACTCTCAACTAGTTACTTTCACTTCTAAGGAGTACTCTTGAGCTCTGAACCAGTCCCATGCAATGCAATGTACCACTAAAAATCACCAACTATTTGTTTTTAGTGCCTAAAACTTCTTCATTATAAAAGAGCTAAAATAATGAGTACGCTGAGCAAAATTCACAACGAGATTACCATAGGTCAAGTTTAAACACGTTTGAAAATGCCACAAGAGATTACCAAAGTCTATAAAAGCCGAACTGAGGTCATAACATGTTTAAAATTCAAGCTACGTCCGGAGGAACGCGACACAAAGCCTCAAAATCCAAAGGCCCCACCTAGAATAATGAAATCGATAGTCCCCTAAGTTTTTTTCGGAACAACAGAAAAACAACGAGGGGAAGCACCGCGGTTGAGGGTTCTACCTCTTACCCCATTATTTTCCCATCATCCCTGAAATTTATTACCCCGGGTCACCCTAGGTCAGGTCACCAGGCGAGGTCAACCATGGTCACCTCACTTTAACTTTTGAGCTCTACCATAGGTACATTTCTAAGCCGATAGATTTAAAACTTTCGACACTTAATGGCCGTGGATCCCAGGGGCGATATTGCCCTTTGACCTATCTGTGATCATCAGAGGTCACCAGAGGTCAAAAACAGCATTTTGACGAAAATGTTTTGACCTAATTAAGCTACAACACTGAATCAAAGGTCATCGTGTATGTTTCGTCACCAATTTTCATTTCATATACAACACGGTCACTTTCTTACGTTTCGAGACCTCCGGTCATATTAAGTCACGAGGTACTCTCTGGAGGTCAAACCACTGGTGGGAGGCCATTATGTTTCACATAATAGAGAAATTTCTGGCATTTTCCTATCAAATGATTTTTGCTAGATCTCAATAGCTCTAATGGCTATGCTCAAGTTTCTTAAGGATTACATGTTTTACAGGAAATAGCCTATCGTGACATAAGTTGACCTCCGGAGGTCAAAACATAGACATGAGCGCTTAAACGTGTCAGTAAAATCTTACTGGATTCACATGAGCTTTCTAATGCCTTTTGCAGCTTTGCGCTAACTTCCATATTTTTGGAGCTAGGGGGGCATTGATGGCCCCCAGTGGGGCGAAGGTGGCGCCGGACCACCATGGGGCGCGGGTTAAATGCTTCTGGAAATGACATCATATTTCGGTGATTCAATGTGACGGGAACACATTTATTTAAAAAAATGTACAATGATCCCAACAACCATACATGAAATTTACAAAAGCTAAGTTCATTCCCAAAGGGACAATAATGTGAATTCAAAACAGGGGAGGGTAACCCCTATTCCTGTCTTTGTGTTAAAATGCTTTAAAGGGAGATACGCGAAAAAAATTGTATTGGCTAGAGCAAAAGGTCACGAAAAGTTGTTTCAGAAGTCATTTTCCTCATTTTTGCGAATTCGTCCTGCAAATGCCTTAAAATTGATCTCAAAGTCAACATTTCTAGACGACGTTACCGGTACACCTCATATTGATTTAATATTTTTAAGAAATATTTTTTAATATATAATTAATATATTAATATTATATAATTAATTATTAAAATTGATATTATAATTAATTAAAATTAAATATAATAATTTAAATTAAATATAATAAATTATTATTAAAATAAATATTATATTAATTATTATAATTAATATATAATTATTTTTAACATTATTTTACAGCATAAAATAATATTATAACAGAAATATAATATTTTTAAGAAATAACAATTGACCAATCAGAAGGTATAGCCACCTCAAAGGGGGGTCACGTGACCTTTCTGACGCAAAAGTTTTATCATCCTGGGAATTTTGCAGAAAACGATTGAAGACCCGAGGATCCAGTGAGACATATATGAACAAAAAGAGACGTATTTTAACCTGTATTGAAGCAAAGGAAACGAAAGCATAATAGTTATAGGTATTGGGAATTTCGAAGATTTTAGTGAGAGTTGTCGTTCTTGTATTCATGTTATCTTCCACAGGTAATGGTACAAATAGTATTTTGCAGAGGTGATGCAGAAGAAATCTTCTGTTTTGTGCCTGTTTTTTTCTTAGAACCACCGAATATATGTGAATGGCTTCAGAAAAATAAAGCCCATCGGCCCATCCGCCGTGCCATCATAGTTAGCAAACCAATAGAGACACCATAGTTAGTTACAACAGTACTCTGAGCAAGTGCCATAAAACGTTGTTTTCAGTCAGAAAGCATAAGGAAAGGAGATTGCGGGATGTTGGTGTGCTTTATCATACATGTAGGTTCTGGAGAAACTATGATATTGTGCTAAAGTTGATGACAGATGAAATATTTTTGTACCAACTGTAAGTGAATTCTGTGAGTATGCTAACTTTTAAAGATAGATGTTTTTTAATATTTGTCATTCTTAAAAGATAAGCAAGACATTCCTTGGTTTTAGCAGCCTATGTGGCCCTTGAACCTTTTAAATTAAAGATTAAACAGAGCATTCAGATAGCTCAAATTAGACCTTAACATACCTTGATCTATACATGTTTAGGTACTATGGCAAGCTCATCTCTTTTTCTCCTGTATGCTAGATGGGGTAAATTTAGAAGTCTTATCCTTCCTCTATGTTGGAGATGTATGATGTGGGTAACAACAACTCTATTTTCTGTCCTCAATGATATTCTGTCTGGGGAATGTGGCTGGTTTCTTGAGGCATTTGGGGCAGCGCAGATCCTGCATATATCTGGAGGCATAAACTTTATTTCCAGAAGAAACTTTTGTTTCCAACCGGTGCACATATCAATTTTGGTGTGTGGGGAGGCCGCTTATTAATAATTGCCATTTTCTCTGTTCTCCTTTTCATTGCTTTGTAGCAAACATAATATATGTTTTATATATATTCACCATTGTGGAAAGCATGGCAGCTGGTCAGAAGAGTCGCACCAGCCATCTAAAACTCTGGCACAAATTTGCACAGCCAGCCACCTAAATTCACACCAATCTGCAGTATACCAGGGAGAAAGCACCCATCCCTACCCTAGTGTGCAAAGTATAACATTTTCTTCGAGATCTCGTTGGTGCGAGTGTACTTGGAGACAGGAGCAAGTGGTGCAAATTTAATCAACCTTGTGTGAATTTGTGAGACTGGTGCAAGGAAGGTGACACTGAAAACCAAACAAATATTGACTGAATGGTTATAAAGACTCAGGAGGGGGCCTTGAAAAAGTCCTTAACTATCTCACTAATAAGAGAGACAGCATTGCATTGTGTGGGTAGGAATGAGAGCGTTTTTCCCTGGTAATATGACAGGTTGGTGTGAATTTTTGGTGGCTGTCGGTGCAAGAATTTCAGATGGCTGGTGCAGCTCGTCTAGCCTGCTGCCACACTTTGCAGACAGGTTCCTACCCACATGATGCAATGTTCCTTGTGTCTTTATAACCATTTTTCCATTATTTGTTTGGTTTTCAGTGTTACCTCCCTTGCACCAGTCTCAAATTCACACCAGGTTAATAAAATTTGCACCACTTGTTCCTGTCTCCAGGGGCACTCACATTGACTAGTCCTTGTCAAAAGTTTCAAGTTATTCAAATTTCAAGTTATTACACAAAAGTGACAGCAGCAAACAAAGCAACAGAATCATTGTTTGCTACAATATACCATGAATATACTAGGGTGCAAAGTATGGTACTTTTAGAGCCATATATGTTATGGCTCTAAAAGTATCATACTTTGCACCCTGGTATATTCATGGTATATTGTAGCAAACAATGATTCTGTTGCTTTCTTTGCTGCTGTCACTTTTGTGTAATAACTTGAAATACAGTAATGTGATGGATAGCATTCTTATAAAACATTTTGGCCCTAAGCCAAGTTTGTGCTCACATTTAAGTCCTGGGAATTGAAGTCTTCCATTCCATATTTTTGGCCTGTCCTTTCCTCATGCTTGTATGAATTTTTCAGGTGCTGCCAATGGCTTAAGATCTGTGGATGATCCCTCACTTCCTGAAGCTGCTGAGGAACCACATCTTGGACCAGGGTCTGAGGCTACCGGGTCCAGAAGCACCGGTAGTAGACAAGGGCCTCCCCAGCAGCTTTTGGCAAAGGACAATGCCGAGCTTCTGCTTTGCCACGCCCTTCAGTTGAAGCATATAAAGGTATGGGCCATCAGTTTTGTGCATCAAACTTTTACTTGCGCTCTTTTTATATGTGCTGGACGTGAAATTTAAATTATTTGTATAGGATTTTAAATTATTCAGTGCTCGGGAGTGCACCTTACCATTTGGGCTGTACCGTTTTTATGAATATACTGTGTACAATTGTATTTGCAGAGGCAAAATGGATTGCATTGCTATTAAATGAATCTCAGGTCACTCATTCGAATGAACATATCAATATATTTTTCTCTGGCAACAGGAACATAGCAATAATTTTAGTGGTGCTCTTTTGAATAAAAAAGACATTATGAACCTTTCCCTGATAGGTGAAAATAGATTTAAAACAAATATATAAACGTGTGAGAGCTGAACATGTTTCATCTCCTAATATTTGTTAAGTTGAACAATCATGATAAATGACTAGATTGTGAATATTTGGCCAAGTGTCAGTTATTTGCTCGATATAGCAAAATATCCAATAAAACTGTTCGTTTTGACAATCGCCCATCAGTTGATGATTGTCAGATGAAGTTTATACAAACAAAATTCCGTCAGGTGACTGGCCAGGAGCGACAGCGAGTACGTCCAGCGGCCCAGATGCTCAGCGAGCGCGTGGGAAAGTGTCTACTCCACCTAATCGGTCAACGCTTCGCCAAGCAGGCTAAGTTCATCATCACCTGCGACGAGATGTTCGACACCTGCAACTTTCGGTGCTTCCTGGACGGCAAGGTTTATCGGTCAGCATTCGGCTTGGAGCACACCATCAATGCTCAGTATACTTCTCTGCTCGAGTTCATGCGGCTGATTCGGGACTCCCGAGTCGGATGCCAGAGCAGGCACCATTCCAGAACGGGTTCATCATGTCCTTAACAGCCCTGCGAGGTCTCCACAGCATGCTCAAGAACATCCACGGTGTCAGAGTACTTTCTGACGTCTCGGGTGAATCAGGACATGGTAACGAACTTCTTCTCTCAGGTCAGGGGCTTGGGAGCAGGCAACACCCATCCAACGGCGGTGGAGGCCAAGACTCGTGTTCTCATGCTAGACCACATGCTGATGGAGCCCCAGTCTCGCTGGAAGAAGAAGAAGAATCAACATACCTGAGTGCGGCTACCCTGCAACTGGACACCCCCCCCCCGCCAGTCATTACTGAAGAGCTTGATGACATCGCTGCTGTGTGTGATCAGATGGAGAGGGTGCAGCCGTGCCCCGCTCCACCGGTACCAGACAACCCGGAGCAGGACTGGCTGAACGAGGATGACCAGGACGACGCCGCGGAACGAGCTGCTCCGTCAGCAGGGGACGCGAACCAAAAACTTTGTAAGCAGGCACCGGCCTACGTGGCGGGCTTTGTTGCTGCAAAATGCAAATCTGTGGACAGCTCTCTCTGATACATATCATCGACCGTGCCTGTAGTAGATGAAAGTGGGAAACTGGAGTGGTTGCAACGTCTCAATCGGGGTGGTCTCACAATACCAAGTGAAAAGTGGCTTAGGCAAGTAGGGGGAGCTAGATGTTTTAGTTTGTGCTATGCATGGACCAAGCGACATCGATAGGAAACCAGGATTCATTCGCCGTTTGACTTCTGATGTGCTGGTTAAATTCCCGGACCTTCACGAAAAGGTAGCGCGAAAGTACGCGGTGACGAGGACACACATGCGGGTGAAGTGGCTGCAACCGTTGTATGCGGAGGGGAAGCGAAAGGCAAGGGCAGAACAGAAAATTCGTCGGGAAATGAAGAGAATGCGTTACTGCATTTAGTAAAAGTGATTGAGTAGTATCCTCAGGGAGCCAGCTATTATTGATAATACTGTATCTGCACCCAGTTCGTATACTAATCGGGCGTTTACCCGCTGTAGCGCCGCGTCAGAGGTACGAGTCGGTGATTGATAAAGGATTATTTATATATTTTAGGAACGTGCATTGATCTATATATCTATGGTAGAAGTGATAACAGTTGTGTGTACGTGTGGTTTTTTACATGTGTTTTTGTGATTTGGATGTCTTTTGCGCAAAAACATTTAAAAACCTAAAAAATACCGGGGAGTGGTGTGGCCCATAATATTTGCTATCCATTTTTCTTCTTTGTTTTTCTTCGTAAAGTAAATGGGCACATGGGAAAGGGAAGGGCACTCCTGCATACCCAACAATGGGCAGGGGCAAAATTTTATGCGTGATATGTACATTTTGTGTTGCGTAGTTTGTTGCCGCCGTAAATTTATCACTTATGTATGCTAGTCAAATAAAACTGTTGGCTTCCCGGTTATGTATAGTAGTGTGACCTTTGTACACAGTGTCCTATTTTGGTGCATCTGAACAAGAAGTGAAGTATTCGTCATATATTTATCGTGACGAACGGCTCAGTGGCTGAGACTGCGTTAGTGCGCAAACCATGCAAGAATACGTGTGGAAATGGACGCGACACCACACAAAACATGTGCACGGCGTTACGATTTCGTTTAGCGTTTGTATACCGTCGATTCTCTGCTCACCTATATCATGATTAAATGTATGATTATGGATTGCGATATTTCATTTGGAAATGTCTGCCGAGATGGTGCTGAATTAAATAGTCTTTCCGAAAAATTGCGCTCAATGTGATGTCAAAGGAGCTTCTTCGCTGCCGTGATGAATATAAATAACTGCATTGGTACATAAATTTTGTTCCACGGTATTTACCTAAGCATTTTAACACAAATTAGATCGTTTTCTGGTGAAGTTGCTGGATCTTCGAAAGAAAATGCCTCCCAAGTTTGTTGTGTTGTGCCCTGATTTAGCTTGACAAAGTTGAGAAAATGCCTGAAAATAAATATCCATTGAAAAATGTTCCGGCTGGACATATGGCTGGTAGTTATGTTAAGGCGCGCATTGACGGGGGCGGGTACCCGCCCTCCCCTCGGGTTTTTCGGAGACAGCAGAAAAACGGCGGCAATTTTCCACTCACTTCCAACAATATTTACTACTACTATTGAATAACTATTGAACAATATTTTACTACTATTGAATTTTACTCAACAATACTTACTACAAAGCCCAGTTCCATTGCCTCCTCTACCAACGTCCACTGGAAAAAGAGAGCAGCAGAATCGACTAGAAGATCTCCAAATTAACTCGGCTCTTATGCGCTTCTTTCGCTTTTCTGCAAGAGAATCTGGCGATTTCTATTTTTCTTGTCAATTATACCTGGCATCCTTATCTCCACCGATTTCAGTGGAACAACAGAATCGAAATTCTGGCGCGGGCAAGACGCACAGTGCCCCCTCCCCTGCCCCACCGGAGAAAGTTCCAATGGGTGAACACCGCCACTAAATTCCACCACTCGCAAAATTGGTGAGTGGAAAATTAGACATCCTAGCCTTGTGTTGCCAAAAAAATGAGCTGACCGCTTTGAAAGATACATTTCTGGAAAGCAGTTTATCTGTGCATATGATTTCTAGGCTTACGTCCTTGAAAAGTTGTTTTTGTATTTCTGGTACCGAGAATAGTGAAAAACCATTTTTGGTCATCTTGCTGTTAAAAGCAATTATCTTGAAATTTGTATGGTAAGCAGCATATTTTTTTGACATTGTATCGTAGAAAATTAACCAATTATTGCGTAGAAAATAATTTTTATCCATATTAGCCCTTCATTGCTGCGTCCACGCCGTGTGACACCCAAATCCACTCACGACACCCTACGACACCCTAGGCATAAATACGCTGATGTTTAAGTTGAACTAAAAGTGTCCGGTACTTTAATACATTGAAACTCTACATTTTCATTAAATGATTTTTTTGGGTAACAAGAATGCATCCAGTTACCCTTCAAACATCGGCACTTTTTGTATGGCTGGTCTACGGCGTGGACTTACCAAAGCGCCGTCTTTACATCTAGTAAATAAAAGCGGCATCTTTAGGCTTTTTGAAAGGCTGGTTTCGTATTCGTTATTGACAAAACATTGTTAGTCTTCCTCTTGGTGTGCTTTTAGTTGTATAATTTTCTAGTCTATAAGGATTTAGAAAATTAATTTAGAGCAAGTTTTGAAATGCAAATTATGCTGCTCATGCGACCGGCAACTGGATTGTGATCAGAAATTTAAATTAGTAGTTGCTTCGACGCTGTCGCAACCCGCCGCGCCTGGCTGATTGTAGACGAAAGGAAGAAACAACAGAAAGGAGGCTGCAGCAGCTTCGATAATATTGATAGAAAGCAGCATACTCATATGAAGGTGAGTATATATGTGAAGAGAAGCAGGGGAATTGACAGGTAAAGAAAATAACCTTTTAGCAAGAGTCTGGAAGAGTTTATTGCCATGATAGAAAGTTTGTAGTTTCGTCTGGTAAGTTAAGTGTAAACCAAGGCTCTACTGGGCCCTAGCATAGGTGTATGCGAGGTGCAGTGATTGAGGCCAGGAGTGGCCTCCAAAATTCCGATAGCTATAGGTATAGGTATAGGAGGGGCGTTGTCCCGGACAGGAAAACTATACAGTGTATGCGTAGATAATTAATTTTGGAACTAGGTATTGCATGAAAAAATCCCTTTTCATTTTTCACCACCTGCCGATCTCGGAGGCCCCCTCTGCAGAGTTGTCTAAGGGGGCCCCGATATTTCGTCTCAGGGGCCCTTAAAAGCTGGTCGTGTGGGAGAGGAGGGGCACAAGAGTTGGTCTAGGGAAGCCCCCCAAGAGTTTTAGTGGCTCCCAGAGTTCTTTCCCCCAAAGGTTGGTCTCAGAGGCCCCCCAAAAAAGTTTTTATTTGTGGAAATTCACCAACTCCTTAAAAAAATTCGAGACTGCATCAGGGGTTTCAGCTGGTGAAGATTTACCTGCTTAACCCAAATTTCTCACATGGGAATGGTCAAACAATGCTGTTTGGGGATGATTTAAAAATATTTACTTTGAGAAAATTAAAGGAAATATCCATCCTTCAGTTCAAACAAGGGTTCTGAGAGTTTACCACCTGAGTACAAAATTTGAAATTTTTTACTCCGCCATACACTTTGAGAGGAATTTTCCACTCACTTGCCATGCATTCCGAGCTGAATTTTCCACTCGACACCCCTAGCGCAAAACCTATTTTGGGTCACTGTGCATTTCGAAAGCCACTTTTTCTTTTTTTTTGACATGAAAGACTACTACCATATGTCAAAACGCTTTCAAGAGAACTTTCTTAATTTCACTGTACTACGGGTCAAGGTCACCGTTATAAAACTAGGTCATGAGGTCACCAAACATGTTTTGTTTAAATTTCAAAATTGAAGATAGCCAAAATGTTGCCCGTAGAATTGACATTCTAAAACTATACAAATTTTGAGAAATCACTTGAAAACTCTTGGAGCTATAGGCATTCTAATCAATGCCTGTATAATGACCTTCAGAAATTTCCGGAGGCCATTTCTCTGAAACCAATTTTTAAATAGTTTTTTGGGTGCCAATGGGTGGATTCTACGCCCTTGTGAGTCCCCATATACCAATTTTTGGATGAAATTAAAAATAGAAGGGTTTTATGCCTTGGTCGATTTATGGTGGAATGACCCAGGATTTCTCATCGGGGGGAGGCACCTTAGCGGGGGACGCCATCCCGACGAGGTGGTACACTTTTGACCGTCAAAACCTATCGGGTGGGCGCAAAATCTCTTGTGGGTTGATCCCTTGTGAGAAAATCAGTGGGCGCCGATTTTCGCATCCTGGGGGGTGGTGGGAAGCAACAATTCAAGGGGGCGCCATCGACCTTTCCGGGGCGCTGAGGGTTGATCGGGGGGGCACGTACTCCCTTTGCCCCCACCCCCTGGATCCGCCTACGCACACTCATGCTAGTCATGACCAAGCAGCAGCTACTCCACGCATACAAATACCTCCACACCATAGGCGGATCCAGGATTTCCGATCGGAGGGGGCACCTTCCCGGGGGCGCCATCCGAACCAGGGGGCGCCACTTATGACCGGCAAAACCCATCAGGTGGGCGCCAAATCCTATCGGTGGGCGCCGACTTTCGTATCCTGGGGGGTGGGAAGCGACATTTCAGGGGGGCGCCATCGACCTTTCAGGGGGGCGCCGAGGGTCGATCGGGGGGACACGTGCCCCCCTTGCCCCCCTGGATCCGCCTATGCTCCACACCAAGTTAGACCACATCACAAAATCAGTCATATGAGGCTCTGATTATTACCTTGCCTAGTTTCTTTCCATGAATACGTATTCCTCCAACACCAAAAGCAACGCTCTGACCCGGCTCAACATATTTGGCAGGGCGATACCTCTGCACACGACTCTTTTCATTTGTTCGAAAAACTTGCATCCCGATCTGCGACACTTTGGTCCGCGATGTTTACCTACACTTCACCTTGTCAGATGGCGCCATAGGTAGTCCAGATGCTTCACAGAACTTGGTGGACCAGCGAACGTCCAGTTTGCAGTGAGGCAATTAGGCAAATAAATAATAAGCAATAAATGAGGATCTAATGTATATAAACACTTCAATCACCCACACACAAACCTAGGTTAGAAGAAACACTCACACAAAGCCCCACACAGCACCACACTACTCGATTTCATTTCAACGCGCTCATTTCAAGCTTCATGGAGACGCAGCTACGTAGGTATTTTTAGCACCACTATTTGATGATGTAGTAAATGTTAAAACAGAAGAAATGTGTTGTTTTTCCATATGAAAAAGTTAATCATCTTTAATCATAAAATGACAAATCATTTATATTAAAAATAAGCGCTCGTTTCCATTTGTAGGATATAAACTTACAGTTTTTGTAATATGACGTCATTTAGGGAGCGGAAATGGCCATGGCTTCTTACACTCGAGAAAATGCAGACGAGTGGGTTCAAGCTTAAGGATCTTTTTCTTTGATGTACTCTACAAGACACGACCTTATCGAAAGCACGGCTTGGAGAATGGCTTACAAGCCGCTCACCCGAACCAATCCCCCATCAAAAAGCTGCACAAACACCCCCAAAATTCCCCCACAACGCGGTGCCACAAACCCTAAAACCCAACAACAACAGCCGCTCAAGCCTGATGTGCAGTAAGGCCGATTTCCCACCTTTTCGGATTCGGAGACCGAATCCTTATGAGTTATCCGAGGAAATCGAAGTCGGCAAGGATCCTTTGACTGCTTCGCGGTGCTGTAATCCGTGGTGGAGGGGCAGGAAAGGAATGTGGATACCCGGCGCTCAGGGGACCAGCAGGAGACACCTTGGTGGGGGAAGTGGTAGGAGGGCAAGATACCTTTACTTAAAGGTACGTTCAAGCACTCGAAGCCCCCCCCGCCAAATTCCGTCTCAGTCAAAAGAAGCGACATTCTTATATCCAGCCGCGCGGGCCAGGTCAAATTCGCGCTCCATTAAGTTTTGTCAGCATCAGGTGGTTGGCCCCCCACCCGGCCCCAGCGTTCAAGAGGGATTTCTCCACGCCCGAGTGACGTAACACGGGCGTGGAGGAATTCCTTCACCACTGAGCCGTATGTTAAACTGCTACTAATGGCACTTCCCGCTTGCGAATTTGTGAGAATACACGATAATCAAGTTTATCCCAAATGCAATGAATAAAATCTCATTTTCAATTTTGGGCCTCTTTTTGCAAAAATCTGGATATTTAATCATTAAATTTTCTCATGTTATATGCTACGAGACGTCACATCGGACGTCACATCCGGTGGTCTGCGCTTGCTGTTGGAGGGGGCTGGTAGGAGGGGGATGGGGTGACTGGGGAGGTGCCTGGTAACGTGCACCGTATGGAGTCGGAAGGTCCGGCCGTCCAGGTCTCTGAACCGGGTGTTGAGAAAACCTGAAATGGGGGGAGACTTTCTCCGGGAATGGACAATTTCTTGCTCCAGCCAGGGCTTGAAGGCTTGAATTTTTTTCGACATCTGCATATAGCTATAGGGAACATACGCGTATCCAGGGGAGGCATAGGGGGCACGTATCCCCTGGTCAACCCCCGTGCCCCCTCCCCGCCGAAAGGATTTGACGCCCACCTGATTGGTTTCGTCGGCCAGAAATGGCGCCCCCTGGTCCGGATGGCGCCACCCTGGTAAGGTGCCCCCTCCCCCAGATTATGAAATCCTGGATCTGCCTGTGCTAAGGAAAATGGCGCAGGGCCGTATTTAAAGGGAAAGAGGTTAGCTCTGGAAAGGGGTGCAGAGTCGGATTCAGGCATGTAGTGAACGTGAGTACTGTGCAGAGGCCAGGGGCGCAGCCAGGGGGGCACAGGGGGCACGTGCCCCCCCCCATCGGTGCCGGAGTGCCCTTTGGTCGCTAGGCGGTGTACCCCGTTTGGGCCGTGTCGCTCGAAATTTAGTGACCTACGGCGTTGAACTTGGGTGCAACTAGGCTGCATTTAGCAATTAAAACTATTTTTGGCAATTGAGTGCCTTTTTTGGTCACCTAAGGCATTCTGTCGCCTTTTCAAGCAGCCGGTAAGAGTATGGGCACGTTATCCATGTCTAGATAATTCCTCATCGTCGTCAATAAGCATACGGGTGGAGCTAATCTGGAGCCCCCTTGATCTCATCTGGTGTCAACTGAGCTGGTCGTGGCCCCTTGAGCTGATCATGTGCCCTCTAAACTAATATGGTGTCCCCTGATTTTCTCGTGCCCCCTGAGCAAATGAGTGTGCCTCTTGAATCTATATAATGCTCTAAGAGTTAGTATGATGCCTCCGAGCTAGCCTGATGCCCTATTAGCTGTTTTAGTGCCCCTTGAGCTGATTTCCCCCTGGTCTGATCTCATGCCTCCCGAAGTTGATCTACTGTCCCCTGAGCCAATATGGTGCCTCTTGAACTGATCAGGTGCCCCCTCAGCTGATTATTGATGTCTCCTTAGATGATCTGGTGCCCACTGAGCTGGTCTGTTGCAACCTGAGCTTATCTTATGTTCCCTGAGCTGATCCATGCACCTGCTGTGGTCGGGGAGCTAGGAACTGATCTGGCCCCCAGACTGATTGATCTGGTGCCCCCTGAGCTAAAATAATGCCCCCTGAGTCGATCTGGTGCCTCCTGAGTCATTAATGTGCCTCCCGAGCCCATCTGATTCTCTCTGAGCTAGACTGGTGCCTCATGAGCTAATAAGGTGACATTTAAGCTGACCTGGGCCTCCTGGGTTGATTGCGTGATTTCCTGAGCAGCTCTAAGGCTCTGAGCTGAGCTGGGGCCACAGAGGTTGATGAGTGCCCCTGAGATGGTAAGGGTCCTGAGCTGATTAAGCGCCTCCTGACTTGATCTGGACCCCAGCGATCTGGGCCCCGAGCTGGTTGGGGACCACTGATCAGATTCCTTGTCCCTGAAGCTGATCGGATGCCTTATGGGCCGATCTGGTGTACCCTGAGCGGCTCTGGAGCTCCTGAACTGATCGGGCCCCGAGCTGGTGAGGGATCCCTGGGCTAATTTGGTGCCCCTGACTTGATCTTGTCCCTTGAGCTGAATTGAAGCCCCTGAACTGATCTGGTGCCCCAAGAACTAATCTGGGGCCCAAGAGCGGATCTGGGTTCTGGGGTACCGTGAGCTGGTCTGGGCGCTCAGCTTGTGAGCACCCCTTAAGTTGGCCTGAGGCCTGATGTGATCTGGCGCCTTAAACTGTTCTGGGACTTCTTGAGCTGGTTCAAGGCCCTATGCAGAGTTGTGCGACTCGCGAGTCGGAGTCAGAGTTTAACTCAAATTCTGACTCATTCGACCCTGAGTTGAGTTGAGTTGAGTCGAAAAAATTAGACAAGTGAGTTGAGTTGAGTTGAGTCAGTTCACAACACGTCAATGAGTTGAGTCGAGTTGAGTTGTGAAGACAGTGAGTCAAATGAGTTGACGAAAAAAGTTGGCTCAACAGGTCAACATGTGAAGTAAAAATGTTTGAATTTGCCGACCGTTTGCGTGCCTCCTTTAACCTCCTTTAAATAACGTTTCCCTCCAGCGTTTCAATTGTTTAAATCAAAGTTTCAATTTGTCTCAATATATCAATAACTTTACAGTTCAATTGCTTATAGAAGAAATCCCTAGACACAAATAATACATGCAATTAAAAAATTAAACCTGCCACACCATCCCCATTGAAACCACCGGCCTGTTCACCTTTTATTTACTCTTTACTGGGACCGATCCTTGAAAATATGGAACTTTATAAATGCGTTCAAAACGTATCTTGCAAATTATTCCGGCAGAAAAATGTTATGCTTCTACAGACACTATGCCACTCCTCCTCCCACGGGCATTGTGGGAGGCGAGGAACTTAATCCGCGTTCAACCAGGGCTCACTCGTCACGACAAAACCAGTGAGCATAACAAATTAATTTTCGACTATAATATGTCTTAGCTTGCACATGGTGACAGATTTCACAGGCTCTGCTGATTTCTCTGATGATAAGAACTTACACGAGCTGGTTGATTTTTCCCTAAATCTATACAAAACAGTCATGTTTTGGCTACTTCCACGACATGTTGGTGATACTTCTTTCTTTTTTCGGTTTTAAACGAGTTTTCCTTCTCTGTCAATGCCTGATCTGCATTTCCTTGAACCAAAGGTGCCCAAAAGTGATATAAACAAAGATATAGTAAGATTTTAGGTTACATTAAAAAGTGCCCTTTTTCTCCCGGGGTGCCCCTCACAGTTGGTGTGCCCCCATACCAAAGCTCTGGCTGCGCCCCTGGCAGAGGCGCATTGAGGCATCTCGGGAAGGGATTGCAGAGGCGTGATAAAACCGGAGTAATAGAGGACGATAAAACAGCTAGGGAACGTGGCGCAGTGGCGTATTTAGAGGGACGGAGTGTACGGTTAGCTATGGAAAGGGGCGCATTCAGGTAGGTATGTAGGGAACGGAGTACGGTGCAGAGCCGCATTGAGGCATCTAGGGAATGTGTCCGACTGCGGCATCAGCTTCGACTCCTGCTGCCGGCGGCGTGTGACTGTGACATTCATATTGTCTATCGTTCATAGCGCCCACCGTTCAAAGGTTACACTGAGTGTTCAAGGTTCCACCGTTTAAAATTTTCACCATTTCTGTCTCAGCGGAGGAAACCTATTATGAGTAATATCATGACACGTGACTCACGCATTCGCTCTTAGATAAATTTATACGCAGTGGCGATCCAGGATGACATTTCGAGGAATGGGGAGCTAAGGGCCGAGCTACCCCGCCATTGCCTCGAAACAGCCTCTGTCTATGCTAGGAACTCTGATGTGGGGGGCGGGGAGTCCATGGGTGGCTTGCGCCCATAGCTCCACCCATTGTATCAGCCATCGTATGAAACATATGAAAGATATGTAGATCTGTTTGTACTCCTTTTAAATTACCAAAGTTTACCAATGAGAAACAATCGAACATGCATATTTTCAATCCGGTCTTTAGATAAACGAAAGGTTACTGCCATGCGCACTGGAGCCAATGAAACTACGTGGTATCTCAGCAACCGACGTACCGATTTTCTTGAAATTTTGCAAGCAAGGGAACGTTACCGCTTTGTAAACCACAAATGATAGCATATTAGAGCTGCACTGTTGTTAGCTTGCGCAGTAGTAAATATAAAAATAAACCTTAAAGGTAAGGATATTTCAGATGAGGACAGGAAGAGAGGAAAAACTAGCATGCTTCAATCAATCACAGGGGTGGAAAAACCGGTCAACTCGCCAACCAGGGATTGCAACAGAACTTTGCTAGTGAAAATATTCAGTGCGACAGATAACGTCTAACAAATCGGAACTCCAGCAGCCGCCGAGAAAAAAAAAAAGCTCCCAGGGAGCCGGGTCTTTACGCTGCTAAAAATCTCGATACACAGGCAGATCCAGGAGGCAAGGGGCACTTGACATCCCCCCCCACACTCCTATAAACCCTCGCCTCCATCTGAAATGGCCACGGGCCCCCTGAAATGTCAATGGCGCCACCTAAAATAACCATCCCACTCTCACCCCTTCAGTATGCAGGTACTGCGCCCCCAAAATAGGTCTTTCCGTACAAAAGCCATCCTCATGGTCCCGATGGCGCCCCAGCTTATACGCCCCCTTTTCCACGCCATTGGAAATCCTGGATCCGTCTATGTCACGATTGACGATTTAATAGATAAGACTTTATGGCAAATAAAATAAGTGAATCACAATTGTCTAATTAGTAGTTGACTAGTCCGAATTTCGCCGGAAGACTTCAAGGCCGTACCACCTATATATCCGCAACAGGGAAGCCGGGAGAACGACAGTGTGTGGGAAAAAATGAATGCCATACCAGCCCAGTATGATGGCGGTGGAAAACACGTCTTAAAATGATGGGTATAGGGCGGTGGGTGGGTGAGCGTATGCGTCACGGTCTTTCGCCGAGGGTCAACTCTGTCGTCTTCCCTCTCCCCGGGCTGCCAGAGGCGCAGCACCCTGGCCGCCCGTCCCATTGTGCGTAGGACGTTATCGTCGCAGTGCGTCGGCCCGGAGACCAGCCGTGTGCGGCTGGCTCGCCGATTGATGTCGGGCATCCAACTATATTAACGCAGTCGTAATATCAGTAGTCACGTCCCTTTCCCATTTTTCCACGGCCAACACGTGTGACAGCGCTGCGGCCAGCAATGACCCTTGATAGTGACAATCAGTGGATGCAGTGGGCAGTGACTACAATCGGCGACAGCCAGACTTGCCGGATATACAAGGCCCGACCAGGCCCGACGGCAAATCTGAACATTGAAGTTACTGTTCACTGTCGAAAACAATGGGTATGTTCCAGACCCTCTTGTGAAAATCTGGGATCTTTTGATGCCAGACTTTTTTCAGGAAATACCTACTGGCCTTAAAAAATCCCCTAGATAAATGATGTAAAGAAATGCAACGAATGCGCTTGTATTGCCTTGTTCTTGGTCATGACAATTATTACTGTTACAATCCCTTGCGTCATTTGTCTTGGGTAATTTCTTGGTAAAACACATGACACCAAAAGCTCTCAGATTTTGCACGAGGGTCTGGAACATAACCCAAAATAGCGTTGTGTGCGCATCTGTGGGTCAACCGTATGTCGTTTGTAAATGTTTATAATTTGATTCATCGGGTAGGTCGGCATGTGAAAATTCTTTTAGCGTAATTCATTGACTCCGTCAGTCAGTACTTTCTATAGAAAGTATAATCAAGTATACTTGACCTATTATCATGTGCATGGGCTTGGCTTCCCCTAAGGCAACCTGCTGGATCTGCACCTGTTTGGGCAGCATTTGACACTCCTGGTCTTGGTGAGTTGCCGTGCGGGAAGTCGTGACAAACATTCCCAATAACCACTTTACCCAATAGTGAGCTATTTGACCCATGTTAGTTCTTAAATGTGGGAAATCTCAAGACCAGTTTAAAGGGAACATGACGCTTTCTTAATATGATCTGAACTGAGAACGCCATGTGATACAACATGCCAAGAAACCATTTGATCGCCATTTCTTTAGTCCAAGCCTTTACTGTTTGCAGAACAAATGAAGAAATTTACCCCTATCGACCCTGTCCTTCCTGGTCATGTTAATACTTTATGACACAATCTCAGGCAAGTTATGTTATGCTCAACCCTGCTGTACGTGCTGAGGGAACAAATTTTTCTTTTTTGCCATTCTAAAAACCAACATGCTAAACATACCATTGGTACTGTTGATTGTGCATGGGTATGTATAACTTCCCTTTTGACTGTGTTTATGCTCAAAATATGTTTCAATATTTTAGGAAGAAGAGAACAAATTATATATGTTACTTTGATTCATAATGGTTACCTCTTTTAGCTAAAAACATTTGTTTGTATTCATATTCATTATTGGGAAAAATCAAATATAGGTAAATAGCATTGCCAGCTCATGGGCCAATTTGATATCACAATGATTTGAATACTTTTCTTTACTAACAGAGGGAAATTAAATCAAACAAAATATAACAAATTATTAGTCCTAACAACCCCAATTTACTCTGGCAGTTGATACATAGTTAAACCCCAACAGTCATTTTTATTGAATTATCAGTCTTATCAGTTTTTTTGCAGAAATAGGCCAAACCCATTATTTTCAGCATGGATTGCCCCTAGAAGCACTACAATTTTTAATTTTTCCAGGGTGTCATCTTCCTTTAGAAAATAAGAAACTCAAGAGGCCATCAGAAAACAATTTGGGCTGCCCCTGTCCCGGTTTAGCTGTACTCTGTAAAATTTTGAGAAACTTTATTTGAATCATAAAGCCAGTGCTAAAGTTTTCTTTAAATTAATTGTTTGAAATTCACAAAGCTTCTTCTTAAAAATGTGCATTAAACCATGTTTCCAAATGTCAGTAAACCATATATGTAACAAATATATCAAAACAGCAGTCTTAGTGACAATAACATGCTAAGGAACTTGGTTTAACTGGAGTTTTAGGCAGATCTACGACCGACTTACCAAGCTTTGTATGAACATATTGTGTTGTACCAGCATGCACACTTATCCTTGGTGCGCAGTTTTGGCATATGAATTCTGGTTTGCGACAGTTTTGACATTTTCCTTCCCTGATCAATCATGGTAGTTTTGTCAAAGGGCTACTAGAGGACAAAACCAAAAGGGCCATTACGCATACGCATTAGCGCTGGTAGTAGCAGAGGCTATCTCGGGGACCAATTGACTGATTTCGCCCAAATTTTGCAAATAATAGCAAGATACTATCTGCAAACCCCGATTGGTGTCATTATAACGCTGCACTGTCCTGCGCGTGCCCATTAGGAATGCTAATAATAGATCATCTATGGGAGGATGTTTTAGAACAGGAGAAGAACACAGGGAAAACCAACATACTCAAGTCAATTAGGACAGTATTTTCGCCCTCATTAACTACAAACGTCACAGCGCACCAAAGCAATCGCAAATGGGCAATTAAAATTCAGGTACAAGAGGAAGTAGTCGGTGACCAAAAATATTTTAGTATATTCCATCTTTCTGCGCATGCACAGACTACTAACAAAAAACTTATGCTTTGTTATTTCGAGAACAGAGACAACCTGTCGCGACACATCTAATTTAGAAATCAGGGGTTACACAGGGGTAAGGAGTCATAGGATAACACAAGACCTTCGATCCCGACATTTCGTTGTTGTTATCTATAATACCGCTAAAAAGACTCGCCTGTCAATCGAACTGTCTAGCTGAAGTATGTATGTATGTACATTGTCATTGGCTTCTCCCGCGCTGGAGCGGCACCTGCCGAGGCCGCAGGCGGAGTTTTTGTATTGTATGTGTTTTCCTTGTCGCATATATTATCCTTCCTTTCTTATTCATAGCGCAGGCCCCGTGATGAAATTAAGACAGCCAGTATGGACTGATGTGTGGATTTGCAATTTTAGGAACTTTGGCTAATTTACGCCCAGGTCTCTGCACGGTGCATGACGGCTGGTTTGTATTTACAGGATGTTTAGTTCTTATTTTTGTAGAGTAAGAAAGGGGAGGTGAAAAAGAAAGGTAAAACGAAATCTGGTCAATGCACTCCCACTGTGTGATATACAAAAGATCAGGCCTGCAGGTGTTATCGCTTAGTCGTAAGAAACTGCGGCGGCGACCAAGTGTAGCAACTATTGGACGATATTTTCCGCCGATACAGCTTGTTTTCCTTCAAAGACATATTAAACGGGAAAATGTATTTTGGGAACAGATAAATAGCACGATGTAACTATCCCACCTCTTCCGTCAATGGACAGGTGGGAAAAATACACCGGAGCTAGATGAATTTGGAGCACAACATTGAAGGTCACCTTCTCCCCAGAGAAGCCTCAGTGGTAGTAGCCGTAATGTGAAGGATACTGGTTGTGAACGGCGCGGCTAACACTGCCGTATGGATGGACACCGTAGGCGTTGCCGTATGCGTAGCCGGGAGAACGGGCATGGCGGTGATGACCGTAGTGACCTCCATAGGAGTATCCAGGGTGATATCACATATTTATTGTAACTTTTTCTCTGAGCATTTCTAAGACACAAACTTAGAGCAAGTGCCGTGAAGCGTACAAGCACACAACAATGGCAAAGTAATAACTGCAGAAATGCAGCTATATTTCTTGCCCATTGTGGGAAAGGAAGCCCAGAATTGATTAATCTTAGATTGTTAGTCATGCAAGCACACACGGATCACTAACAAATAACTCGAGCAATAAACGGATGTTTGCTGCCCAATTTGGGGAACGAAATCTAAAATTAGGACATCTTTGATGGCTCAGTGCTTGGTCTGATTGCTGAACCACAGTCCTGCTTTGTTCTCTTGACAAGTACGATATCATCCCCGAAAAACCCGACACGGGATAGAGTCATTGACACGTTACCACCTTAAAAGGTGTTGGGGGCGCGGTAGTGGAGCTTTCAGCGCAGCTAGGTTCCATAAGCCACCGGTCCCGGGTGCAAGTCCCGGCGGAGCCTCTGAAGAAGTCGATCTGATTCCCCAAAATCCCTTCCAACAGGGTGAGAGTTAAAGATGCCGTATGACCCTGGCAGTTGGTGCGTCGTTAAACCCAAACAATAAAAAAGCTAGGTTCCACGCAGCCGACCCAGGTTCAAGGCCCGGCGGCTTCCCTGAACAAGAAGCAATCCTGCTCCCGAGAAACACTTCCAACAGGGAAAGAGTTGTTGACGCCATATGACCCTTACAGTTGCTGCGTCGATACGCCTGACCAATATTTTGACACCTTGACAGTTGTTGCGTTGCAACACAGGAAGAATATGGATTGGAACTGTTATTAAGTATATATGGTTTGCTCAATGTTTGTCTCTATTGGAAACAACTTAATCCGTAGAAAATTTGTTAACAGTTTCAGCATACAAAAATGTTTTCTTAAAGGAAATGTGGCACAATTCGAATGGAATTTGAACTGAAACAGCCATATGATATGTGCAAGAAAAAGGTGTGTATAGCGACCCCTAACGGCAGAAAACGTTTCAAGTGGCGTTTGTCTTTGTGAGCTTCAATCCAGTTCTCACCTGTAATCTGGACATTTTCCCGGCGTTTCAAAGATTTTGTGCGAAGGGATGAATTTGAGCCAGCGGAGAAATACAGTACTCCCTTAAATTTGCACGGGTTTGTGAACCCGAAAAAATAGGAAAACCAATATCAAAATCCCAAATCATGGTTTAAATTTCAATGCTTATAATGTTTCGCATGTTCTTAAAAAACAAAAGTTTCTTGGTCGCGGTAGATTCTTAGACCAGATATACTTTGTTTGGATGCAAAAAAATTCAATGGCGCCTTGGCTAAATGTAGGCTATCCAAAGGCATGTTTGAAAATGAAATCTATTGCATTGCGGTATGAGTGTGATTTTCTTATAATAATAGGTCAACTGAGAATGCAAGAAATATTACAACACTGAAATTATTTGCAGGCACTCCAGGCGAAATGTTAGGGAGGTGGCCTTGTCCCATTTTCTCTGATACTAATGCTTATTTTTTGCTGCAACATTTACTTTAGATGGTATGAGAGAAGTGTGAAATCGAATACAAATGCGCCATTCCTCGGGGCCCAATTACCCTTAGACTTTAGTCAGTTCTGCGCGGCAGAGGTCGGAAAAAGTGTTTAAGTGTCACAAACAGAATTTTAGACCAAACTTGTGAAACCAAGAATATTGAGCTTTGGCACCAAACGGGGATTATTTTCCAAACCCTCTGAGTGCTTTTAAATCTTATATAACTTATTGAAATACTGAGCGTCAGCTGCTCACATTGGTGTAGACAATCTTGCTTGTTTTGTCACCGACTTGATCTCATTTTGTCACAAACAATGCTGGCAAGTTGGCAGATTTTTCGACCTCTGCTGAGCGGCTTTGCTTCAGGGTGTCGGTAGATTGATTGAGAGGAGCCGGAACCGCCGTGGAACTCACACGAGGAGCGCTATGGTACGGGTTGCGCGTGTGGGGTTCGGCGCGTGATGCGGGTTCGGTGCGTGGTGCGGTTCGGCGCGTGGTGCGGGTTCGGCGCGTGTGCGGGTTCGGCGGTGGTGCGGGTGGCGTGTGCGGGTTCGGCGTGTGGTGCGGATTCGGCGCGTGGTGCGGGCTCGACACGTGGTGCGGGTTCGACATGTGGTGCGGGTCTGGTGCGTGGTGCAACTTCAACGCGTGGGTCAAGTTCAGCGCGCGGTGCAAGTTCGGAACGTGGTGCAAGCAGGGACGGCGGGATGGTCGAATTTAAGGGGGAGGGGGAAACCATGGGATTTTCAACTCATTTCTTTCCCGTCAACGACCTAGGATTAGTGTTAAAATTTCTGATTTAAAGGGGGACGGCCCCCCCCATTTCCGCCGCCAGTGGGTGCAAGTTCAGCGCGTGGTGCAAGTTCGGCGCGTGTCATCAGAGTTGTGATGGTGTGTGGTCGTTGCGGCGAGCGGTGCGGTTGAGGTGGAGCCGCCGGACGGCCGGGCAAACGCTGTGGTGGCCCTGGTTGTCTGAGAGGCATGCGCTGTGTGCGCTCCAATTTCACCCCGTGGCCGTTTTGCGGCTCCATACCTTTTATGCTGACTGAGGCAGCTCCGATAGTCTACGGGGACTGTACCCTGTTGATCTTACATGTCGCTCTTGGCTAATAATCAATCTATGAACTCACCATCATCAATCATGTTTCTTACTATAAATTCTATACACTCACATGCCCATTTTTTCCGCTCGGTCTCTTGTATAATTTGTTTGCGCTCGGCGCCTGCCTATACAGATATGTTTAGATCCGCACCCGTGCAGGGCCCCGGCCCTAGGTGTTTCAGGGCCCTCCCGCTGGACTTGTGGTCACGGGCGCGCTCCACACTGTCCGCCCTCTATCAACGTTGTGGTATCCATTGACTGCTACGCGCCACCGCCGCATCTCGGGTCCCTCTCGTCACGTGCGGACTTTGTGGGGTTCCGGGTAGGCGTCTTAAATTGCTCCCCTTTATTACAGATGATGTGCATTTAATTTATTCATAGCCTTGGGCCCAGAAGTGCAGCTAAGTGGACGTCGTCTGCCTTTACATCAACCCATTGTCCTCTCTGTGATTGCATTTTGAAGAGTTCTAGCGAGTGCGCCCAATGGAATTTACGTGTACGGATTGCACTGCGCTGTATGCATAGTTTCGCTTAAATCAGAATTCAAATCTTCGAGTAAGCAGTTTTCAGGTGAGGAAATATTTATAATTAACAAAGAATGATTAAAAAGTGCAATTGTATCCCCAGCGATGACATCAAATGGGAAATTTCGTCCAGCAGGTGATTTATTTAACGGTTGCGCAATTCACATATGCCTGTATGTATGTACGTTTATGTATGTACGATACCTTCCCCTACTGTTAAACACATGATTTGATATTTTGTTTGTCTCAAAACACACCACTTGTAGATAAATAATATATACTTAGAGTGGGTGTAATTCCATCGAGCCCCGACTCTCCCATCTCGGGGTCTCCGAATCCTCCACCAGCCGTCAGGCCCAGAGAGAGTTGAGTTAGAATCATTTTTAGATTAACTGGGTCAAACCATAAAATAACCTGACCTAAGTTCAGGTCAAGGTCACCATGTAACTTAGCATAGTCAATATGCAAATCAATCGATTTGCAATGTTAATCCAAACATAATGGCATCAAAATAAAGTTTGATAATAATTTCCTGGAAAGTTATTGGCCCAAGTCTGAAAACCTGCTTAAGCAGCCCCAGATGACCTCTCAGAGGTCACAGGTCAAAACTTGCAACATAAACATATACAGGGCCTAAGAGGCTATGATGTGGAGAAAACGAAGGTACTCCAAGCTGTATTTACAAAAATAGAGCAGTTTTTTAGTCAATTTCCATTTTCCCCGTGCATTTCCAATGGAGAGGTCATGACCCGTACCTGATCCTTGGTCATCGATATGAAAAAGCCGGAATATATTTTGTAGGACCCGGTGAGCCTATGATGTGATATAAGTTTCAATTCGATAAATTCACACTTTTCGTACTTATGCCTCCTTAAACATTTTTGGAAGTGAGGCTGCTTGACCTGCGCTGGTGACCTAACCTAAGATGGTCCAAGCTTAAAACTTTGTGGGAAGTTGGGCAATTGATCAAGGATAAGGTGTGCCAGGTACGGTGGGGCATTGCGCCGCCATTTTTTGGGCCACCGGAAAAACCCAAGGGGGTGTTTAAACACCCCCACCGGGGCAGGGGTTAAACCCCATGAAGATAATACATTTCCTTTAACCTTGCCCTGGTGGGGGCAATTTTTGAACCCCGTAAGATTTTCCAGGATGACTGGAAAACGGCGGCGCGCAGCGCCGTGGTACTTTGCATAGCTGTCCAATATTCTTTTTTGCATGTTTCCGGAAAATTTTACGTCCATGTCATGTTAGGTCAGGTCACCAGGTCATATCATGTGACCACACCTCTAAAATATTCAAAGCGGCAACAGTGAAAGTATGGGTAATCTATAGGTCCTGGATTCATAGCATATATGAGGTCACCTAGTACAAACATATGTGGCAATGGGATTTTCGATATCGGTAACCATAAGGTTATGTACTGGTTATGACCTCCCCATTGTAAGCCCATAGGAAAATTTTGAAATACTCGTATTTTAGTCCGTAAGCCTCAGATCAACCTCAAAACCTGCAGATCATGTGTCCGTGGCCGATAACTAAGATTGATACCGACAATTTTTACCCGTAACCTTATCGAGGTCAGCTGAGTTCAAATAAGTAATTTTGAATAAGCTACTTTATAACTTTTGAGTAAAAGGTGAGTTTTTATTTTACCATAATTGTGTTTGATTTGTCACTGAGAGCCTACCGATGTATGTCATGGCCATACCAGGTCGCTTTGCGGCAATTCGTTGACCTAAGGTAAGGTCGAACTCTGAATTTCACCTGTCATAGTGAAGTCATGCATCATTCGATTTGTATTAGCGCCGCCGCCGCACATAGGCCCTAAATGCCTCCGTCCGTGGCCAATATTACGAAAATGCAACTTTTCTAAATCATTTCCTGAGCACATATACTGATAGAGAATTCTTCACTGCACTTGAAACAGGCATGGAAAACACAAACCGTGCTACGGAAGTCTTTGTAGAGTTGCTTGAAGTAAGCACTCGGGTGCGCCACCTGCGGACCAGAGATCTGCAGCGAAAACTACGTACATTTCATTATGCTTAAAATCGACCATGAAAGCAAGAACAGGTCAAAGTATGGCAATACCACTGTTGTGTGAGCCCTTTGCGATGGGTTTAGGTATAAAATAATGCAAAAATAGTTTGACAACTATTTTATAGACCATTCTCTCAGTATACTGCATATCTCAAAAACTGTTCTATTTACAAACACAAAGAGAGGGATTTAAAACTTGGCCAGCATCGGCCCAGCATAAGACTACCATCAAACGATTCCCCAGGATGTGCTCTACAAGGGTAAGTCAAAATATCTTGCGTCCACTTGCAGCCCCGTGCTCCAGATGACATATAATAACTCAGGTTGTGGCTCCAACCAGGCCGCTGCGGTGCTAACGCAACGCCGTGGGCTACCGAATAGAGGCATGGACCGGCCAAGAATGAGCAATATGAGATGACTATCAGAGAACAGTGCTATAATAAATGCCTAGAAGTGCAGAAGTTAGTTTATACAATTTCAAAGCACTATAACCGTCTAAATTTGTGTATTGGCTGCTGTGTTGACTGTTATCCAAATACCCAGAGGGACTGCCGACAACAAACCATTTATTGCATGAGAAATGTTCCTGCTAGGTATGTCAATCTCGGGATTGGGATCCCGCTATTTTCAAAAGCCTTAATCACGGGATTAAGCCTCTCGTGATCCCGGGATTCAGACATTTATTATAACACCTTCAAGCAATGCCGGGACAGCAAAAAACGATACCTAGGAATCCTGTTTTGCTGCATATCACACGTTAAACCACATATGGTGAATACCAGTCATACATTTTCATCCAAATGAACGGTCTCCGTAACCATCGGAGTTCCGAGGTGTCCTAGGATGCAATCGGGAATCGAATTTCCTCGCCGTTCCCACTGTCATAAGCTGACGCAAGATGACGCTCGGGCTGCTCAGGTGAGCTACGTCCCATAGTTGGCGATACCGCGATATCATATGTAGCGGAGGGTGGGCAGGGGGAGAGAAACGTACTGACCTTCACGGACTGATATTTTGATATGCCTTGTTGAGGAAACACATGGTAGGGATATATTCTACCCCTTTCTTCTACTCTGCGTGTTAACACGCGCACTGGAGGGGCCTCGGATACTCTCCCAACTATTTTTTCCGGGATGACCGGAGAAACGCTCGTGGCAAAAACACGGGAATGGGTCGCATTTGAGAAAATTTAACAGCGCGTCGAATAGTGAAAAAATTTTGAAAATTTGTCGAAAATTGTTTGATTTATAGGCTTCTAAAGCCCGACCTACATTTGAAATCGCTGCGACCGCGCAGTCGAACCGGTTTGCTTGCATTGGAGACCAAGTGGTGACGTCACAGTGTCATATAGACGGGATTATTTGTCAAGGTCACCTCACGTGAAGGTCGAGGTCAAAGTTCAAAGTCATACCAGCAATTTCAAGGTTATTGACTCCGGTGCTTTACGTGTCCCAGTCTGACGTATATTATGCTATGACGTCGTAGTAAAGGTAACTCAGGTGTAAGTTCAAGGTCAAAGGTCAAGGTTAAGGATCATGGGTAAAGGTCAATCCTCCTTTCCAGCACAAGGTTTGCTATAGTGCTACTTTAAGTGTGCATAATAGGGAATATACCATATTGTGGCGTCATAGGTCGATGACCTTGAATGACCTAGACCTCAAAAATGAAGGAAAGATTCTTTGCGACACAACCTCTATGACTGTGGTCCGGCCTTAGCTTACTCTCGGCTTTTTCCACGCATTATCAGGGCATTTCCCAACAGGTCCCAAGCATGGCCAAAATTTGACCTTTATGACCTCGTTTGACCTTGACAATATAGACCTAGGTCAATGAAAATTAGTTATGATGTAGCCATAGCCATACCATACCATGTAGCCACCATAGCCAACCCCCAATCGGCATTTCTTAAGCCTCTAAGTTTCCGATATCTCAGGGGCTTACCAGCTCCCCATCCTGTGCGCGTTAATGTCGGACCCCTCTCCAGTGTCGTTGTTAATAATCACTCGAATACCGGTTATAATAGAACATTCCCATGCAGAAAAAGTGTTACAGTTATACCAAAAAGCTGGCTTAGAAAGAAAAACCAAGCTCAAATACACATTTATGATGCCTCCCGTTTTGTTGTTCGTGGTGACGCTTATGAATTTATGGCAGACCAAGATTGCTGTATCGTTGTTCATGGATTAAATGTTTATTGTTTGCAGTGTTTCAAACTACAATTCGGTCACAACTCATGGCGCCACGACAACATCTGCAAAATATTTTACGGACTCCTCGGGCTGGATTAACCCTCGCCCCACCGAGGGGCCATCGATGGCCCCCTAAGGTTTTCCCGGATAGCAGAAAAACGACGAGGCGCAGCACCGCGGTTGAGGGCTCTACCTCTCACTGCATCATTTTCCCATCATCCCTGAAATTTTTTACCCCGGGTCATCCAAGGTCAGGTCACCAGACGAGGTCAACCAAGGTCACCTCACTTCACATTTAGAGGTCTGTAAGAGCTACATTTCAAAGTCGATCGATTTGAAACTTCCTACACTTCATGACCCCTCCAGGGTCTACAAGGTTATATCCGGGATTTTTCGATTTCGTGCCCTGAGGTCAGGTCGCGAGGCGACCTCTCCCATTGGAAAAGCATGGGAAAAGCTATTTCATGATATGAAAGCCACAAAAATGATTGCAAATACTCAGACTGCTCAGAACAACGTTTTTGGACACCCTTTCACGGATCCCAGGGGTCATATTTGCCCTTTGACTTTTCCAAGGTCATCCAAGGTCACCAGGGGTCAAAAACAGTATTTTGACAATAACTTTTGACCTAATTGGGCTAGAGCGGTGAAACAAACACCATCGTGTTTGTCTTGTCACTGGCTTTCATTTGATATACGGCAAGGTCACTTTTTGACCTTTCGTGACCTCAGGTCATATTAGGTCACGAGGTGACCTCTGGCGGTCAAACCACTGGCGGGAGGTCTTCACGTTCCACATAGCGGAAAAAGTACTGGCAATTTGCTATCAAATGTACTTTACCAGGCCTCAATAGCTCTAATGACATAAGAGTTATGCCCAGTTTGTAATCATTGCATATTTGAGTGAAAATAGCCGATCTTGACCTAATTTGACCTCTGGAGGTCAAACCATTGACCTGAGCACTAAAACATGCGAAGTAATTTCTTACTGAATTCACGCGAGCTTTCTATGCACTTTGCAGATTTGCGCTAACGCCCATATTTTCGGAGTTAGAGGGGGCCATCGATGGCCCCCCGGTGGGAAGGTGGCGCCGGACCCCCGGTGGGGCGCGGGTTAAGTTGCTCCAAATGCCCCTATTTTCACTGTCCTGATTACACCCATGTAAAATAAAACCTATAGTCGAATGCAAATTTTATGCGCTGTTCAATTGTCTGTCAAATGAGCTCCTTTGTTCAAAAATCGGGGAATTTGCGGTATTGCGAAGGAGTTTTCCACGAAAAGTAATATTGGCCACGGACGGAGGCATTTAGGGCCTATGTGCGCCGCCCCGGTAGCTCAGTTGGTAGAGCGTTGGGCTCCGGCCCGCTGCTCAGAAATGCGCAGTGGCAGTGCATGTCCATGCTTGGGATCGGTTCCCCTGAGACGCTCCGGCGCTCAATGGTTTGCCCGACGTAGGTCGGCTGGCAACTGACTGGTGAGAGGGTGACCTGAGCGGGGCGGCCGTCCCTGTGCTTTGTGGGACGTTAAACTTTGGCTTCTAAATCAACCCTCCATTAAGGGAGTTGCTCGTTCGGGTGGTGGGGTTGGGGTCTCCGTGACAAGTCCCTTGATGACTTTAGTGAGGCTCCGACTCCAGCAACCGTACTAAGAACAACTTGAACAAAATTTATAAAAAAGAGAATTACAATTGTGTCCATATTGTGGCTGTATCACCTTTTGCTCGAGAGTTATTCTCAAAAAAGCAAACACCCCACTCTAAGGGTAGCGAACCGTCGCTGACCTCGGTTGACCGCTACCCAGGCTTTACTTAAACTTGGAGACCACCATTGGCGGATCCAGGAGTAACTTTTGGAGGGGCCAAACCAGCGTTTGGAGGGGCCAAACCAACGTTTTGGGGGACTAAATTGATAAAAAAATCGCGAAAGCATAGTACTTTTAAAAAAGAACGGTTAACATTTGGTCCTTTTGTGGGGGCCAAAATATACTATTCTAAGCTTTGGAGGGCCCTTTGGTTACCCGTTGCATCCGCCACTGGTGGTCACTATCGATATTTGCGTACGAGAGCTTTCAAATGGCCACGGAAGCACTGTCCTACATTGCCTCTTAGACAAGGAATCTCACGCCTAAAGCAGGCATGCTTCACATTTTACCCCAAGGATATATACTAAGATTCGCAAAGGTTAGTGACTTGCAGCGCCTTGCCCTTTGAGCTGACAATACAATGAATGCCACAGCAATAAGCAAAGTTATTCAAGCGCTTCTTTCGACTGACGTTAAGAACACATTTCTAGCTGTCTGAGTTACTGAGATAATCAAGGTTTGTAAGTACTTTTTATTCAAACAGTTTTGACCTTATTTGACCTCATAGTGACCTCAATATTGATCTGTCGATAAAAATCGGTGAAGTAGCTGCGACTGAATTTATGAAGAGCTCTTTCGACGGCCCTTATCTGCTTCTTTCTAGAAATCTTAATTTTCGAGATAGTGGAGGCTCTTTTTGACCCCTAACTGGGCTAAGGTGGCTTGTACCCACCACCCGGGCAAGGATTAATTTGCCAACACAATACGGTAATATTCTGTTTTCAGATGATTTTTTTTCTTTGATCTTCGTCAAGATCCAATCGATTTATTTCCTCACGATTTCGCAAAAGAGGCACTGTTTTAGTTACTTAAGACTCTTCAAAACTGGCACATCAAATGAGAACACTTAATGAAGGGTGGTATAAAATCGAGATCTGTCGAATAAACCAATTCGGAGTCAATTCTTAGTTCGATTTTCGGATTTTCTTCAATACACCACAAAATTACTAAACTGAAACGATTCTCGAGCATTTTGCATTGCTGGCTGGATAACTGTACGTTAATACATCAAGATGACCCGGCAGCGATTCCCAAAGTGTCCCGAAAGTCACATTTGAAAGTGGAGCGGCCGGTGGAAAGGCATTTTCCAGAAGGTGGGAATTCTAGAAAGTTGCACTAAGGAAGCACAACCTACGCTGACCGGCGTTCGTTTTTGGTGGCAGTGGACAAGGACGCTGGTTTGGCGGATGTTGTGTGTTTGTGATGGACATATACAAACATCAGCATCACCGTAGGTAGCTCGCCAGTGGCTAGAAACTTGTGCATGAGGTACAGTTGTTTGCATTGAGTTGTGAGATACACTTCTCCTCGGCTCGTCCCCCCCGAGGTGTGGGTTACCACAAAGTCACCACAAGGTCACCACGAGGCTCATTACCACGAAGTGTGGGTGAAAGCAGATTTTTTGTCAATCTACCGGACACAGAAGTTGATTACCATCTGAACACGATGCAGTTATGCGGTTCCAGACAATGATTCGATACAGAGCATTTGATAGAGAAAATCGCACGCGTCAAAACGGGGAGGGGGCAGGCGGCTTGCCCTCTGGTTTCTTATACAATATTTTACCAATCGCAGCCAAATTGGGAATAAATATCTAAACAGTGTCCAATTGTTTGTCCAATACAATAAGTATGCCACCATCCAGTTCGGAAGGTAACCATGCGCCCAAGCCTGATGTTTTTTTAGCTCTAAGGAGGAAGTGTCTTGTCAGCAGCAGATTGAAGATTGACTGACTCACTCATATTTTTGTCGGTGGCGACGCTTATTGACAAAATGGCCAAAGGTTTAAATGCTTCTTTCAAAACGGATTTTGGGATCAAGTGACCTGCGTGATTGAGCGTAATGGTAACCTCAGTAAACTTTGCTGTCAAAATATAAATTTTAGGTCGGAATGAAATCTGCATATCAAAACGAATGCCTGGTTTTTTTACCTCTCGTTGTTCAGAAAAAGCAAAACTGCCAACAGACACTGGCGGCGGAAGTGGGGGGGGCAACAGGGCACATTGCCCTCCCTTAAATCAGAAATGTTAACACTAACCCTATGGCGTCGACTGGAAAGAAATGGGTTGAAAAGTTGCTGGTGCCCCCTTAAATTCGGACGTTCCGCCGTCACTGCCAGCAAGTATACCTTCTTGAAGTAAATTCCTGAGTACGGCTTAGATTTCAGGTTTTTTTACCTCTGTCTTGAAGATACACATCTTCAATGAGATTTAACCCTCGCCCCACCGGGGGCCATCGATGGCCCCCCTAAGGTTTTTCCGGGATAGCAGAAAAACGACGAGGCGCAGCACCGCGGTTGAGGGCTCTACCTCTCACTGCATCATTTTCCCATCATCCCTGAAATTTTTTACCCCGGGTCACCCAAGGTCAGGTCACCAGACGAGGTCAACCAAGGTCACCTCACTTCACCTTTAGAGCTCTGTAAGAGCTACATTTCAAAGTCGATCGATTTGAAACTTCCTACACTTCATGACCCCTCCAGGGTCTACAAGGTGTATATCCGGGATTTTTCGATTTCGTGCCCTGAGGTCAGGTCACGAGGCGACCTCTCCCATTGGAAAAGCATGGGGAAAAGCTATTTCATGATATAAAAGCCACAAAAATGATTGCAAATACTCAGACTGCTCAGAACAACGTTTTTGGACACCCTTTCACGGATCCCAGGGGTCATATTTGCCCTTTGACTTTTCCAAGGTCATCCAAGGTCACCAGAGGTCAAAAACAGTATTTTGACAATAACTTTTGACCTAATTAAGCTAGAGCGGTGAAACAAACACCATCGTGTTTGTCTTGTCACTGGCTTTCATTTGATATACGGCAAGGTCACTTTTTGACCTTTCGTGACCTCAGGTCATATTAGGTCATGAGGTGACCTCTGGCGGTCAAACCACTGGCGGGAGGTCTTTACGTTCCACATAGCGGAAAAATTACTGGCAATTTGCTATCAAATGTACTTTACCAGGCCTCAATAGCTCTAATGCCATAAGAGTTATGCCCAGTTTGCTTAATCATTGCATATTTGAGTGAAAATAGCGATCTTGACCTAATTTGACCTCTGGAGGTCAAACCATTGACCTGAGCACTAAAACATGCGAAGTAATTTCTTACTGAATTCACGCGAGCTTTCTATTGCACTTTGCAGATTTGCGCTAACGCCCATATTTTCGGAGTTAGAGGGGGGCCATCGATGGCCCCCCCGGTGGGGCGAAGGTGGCGCCGGACCCCCGGTGGGGCGCGGGTTAAGATAAGCAGATAAGTAGACCAAACGCATTTTTCAAGAAAAGCAGCCATGCCAGGAAGTATCGATTTGAGTCCCTCATTGGAGGATCCAGGAGCAGCTTGGAGGGCCAAACCAGCATTTGGGAGCTGGCAAATCGAGAAAAATCGCAAAAACATGGTAGTTATAAGAAAACGACCAAAATTTGGTCCTTTTGGGGCCATAAGATACTATTTTAGGCTTTGGTGGGGGCCACGGCCATTTTGGCCCCCCTTTGGATTCACCGGTGTTGGCCCAAGGCCGAAATTTGTCTGTCGTCGGCATGGGCGGCGGAACTGAGTGAGGGGAGGGCACCGCATCCCCTTTGAATGATTAACATTAAAGGGAATGTGGCACCTTCATAGTGGGATTTTAACTGAGATATTCATGTGATAGAGCATTTCGAGAATCCACTCGATCCATAATTCATTTGTCCCTGAACTTACCGTTGCGGAGAAAAGGTATGAAATTCCCCACGTACCAACCCTGTTCCCCCGGTAGCGTATGTGCATGCGCAATGAAGCGATCTTAGGAAAAAAGACAATGCTCAAGCCCCGTGCGCTTGTTGTGCCGGCAGGCTTTTCTTGATTTGACATCTTTAAAACCTACGTGCTAAGCATGACCCCAAGATTACTTTACTTATATACTCACTTATTTGCTTATACCAGGCATGACTTGGTGCTGTCGATGAAAAATTGTTATAACTTGCTTTATTGACTGGTTTGAAACGTGAGATATGTACCTCAAGAAAAATATATGCAGAAAGAAATAGTCAATAGATCAATATATATAAATAATAGATAAAATGAATAGCAGAAGATATATAAATAAAAATATATCTATCATTTGCAAACCATGAAAAACAGAAGAAATGGACAAATGTCACTTCGCTTGCTAATGGTAACCTCTTTTAGATAAAAACCCTGCATTTGTATACGTGGTCATCTTTGGCGCAAGTGAGACGGGTTCGATCTGGGATAGAGCATGTCCATTAGATAGGACAATGGTTTTATTTATATCATGGTTTGTTCCATGAGATAGGACGCGGGTCCACCCTGTGCTGAATCTGTTGTATTCCGGAGGGATTTATCCTAAGAGATAGGACGCGGGTCCACCCTCTGCTGCATCTGTTGTATTCCGGAGGATTTTGTTCCCGCTCTGTACGCCTGGGACTTTACTTGACATGGTGTTGAAAGTTCTCAAGGAAGTTTCTAGACCAATGATTAACTACCCTGTATTGCTCTATTTTTCTTCAAACTTGTTCATTAGGATGGTCCTTAAAAGGAGATAAATTTTTGAAAAGGATATTTGTCTAACTCCAAACCTGGAAACCCGTTCTCATAGCGGAGAAAACTTCCCCAGTAAATTTTCATGATATTCTGACTTTTCTTATCCCTCCCTCATCAACCTTCAAATTTGACCTAAATGCCCTGCGCGGGCTCAAGCGAAAAAAGCTGCATCGTGGGTTTCCCTCATCCATGACTGGGCTCTGTGGTGTGTAATAACTTATGATGAGGTGCTACATCTACCTGTGTATTTCTTTACTGCCTATTACCAGTTTAGAATTTAGAACAGTTTTAGTTTAGAATTTGGACTCACAGAGTGCGTGAAGAAGCCTTCCACTGCCAAGGTTGAATACCTTGAAACTAAAAATTTTTATGCAAGCTCCCGATCGTCCGATTTGCTTACGGTACCCGAATTCCTCTATTGAAGCGAGAATATTCGGTTATTTAGAAACTGCCGCTGAGCACCTAGCCAGGGTGTCGCGGCTTCTTTACCCTCCAACCAGGAGGTGAGGTTAAAGTGCCCTCTCTGGCTGGGCAGCCGCCGCATAGAGGAAAAGATAAGTGTGAGGGAACAGATCGATTGTTAGTGAAAGTTGTGAGTTTGATTAGTTAGGTAAAGAGCCGCAGGTTAAATGTATCACTACAGTTAAGAATAAGTTTGGGTCCCATCTTAGCCTATGTGGGTAGCAATTCTAAGCCTATCATAACCTAGTTCTAGGTAGGTACCTATTGATACATGTTTTGCAGCGGACGTCCATGGCATTAATATTTGTCATAAGAGATGGGTTTGCTATTGGCTCTGGAGGTTTAGTGAATACCCGCCACCGTATATGTTTGAATGATACTTTTAGATAATCTGCTCCAGCCAAGAATTCTTCAAAAAAGAGCTTGTCAAGCAGGTCCGAGTGATCATTGCCGAGACGGGTTTTGAGATCTGCTGGCATCTTTTGGATTCGGAAATAATCGAGCATGGGCTGCCTATTGGCATCGTGCTGGGGACATCCAATTAGTATGTGATATGGGTTTCCCACGGCGTCGCAGATACCGCAGGTACCCGCACACACATAGACATTTAATTTGCAGTGTCCATTCTTAAGTCTGGTGAGGAGGACCTCGCGCCATCAACTGTTTCGTTTTGAACTGGTACAGTAGCCGATTTTAGGCGTTATAAAGAACAAATGGATACTGATTTTTTGTGCAGTCATTTTCAATTTGCTTCCGGATATGGTCCTGGAAGAGAGCTTTGCAATAGCATTTAGTCACGCATATACCGAGTCTTGGCCGTGTTCTGCATGATGTGCTCTGTTATAGTGTTCCCTTTGGACCTTGAACTGTCGTTGAAATATGAAAAAGGGAAAACTCTTGAAAAAGAAAAGTTATAAAACCAAAAATACAAAAATATCCAACTAAATCAAGAATTTGTTGTGTTGCACACAGTGCACTATGGCAGAAGTATTGCCGTTTCGATATTGAACAAGGGCAGTAATATTAAAAAAGGAAATTAAAGCATATGACATAGTGAAAGCACTGTTACAAATACGTGCCACCCCTCCACACTCACGTTCACCTAACTAAAAACACACACTTACATACACCCAAATATATCGTTAAAAAATATATGCATTTGACAGGGAGAAATCTATGCAAATGGGTCTCCCTCGAGCTTTCAAACAGAAATTCAAGCTTAATGAGGGAGGGCTAAATATTATACAATTTGAGAAAAAAATCATTTACCTCAGGAGTTTGCTCGGTTGTGGTAAACACTTTTTGGGTTTGGAGCTTAACGTTCCAAACTTCGATTTTAAGGACCACCCTATTGTTCATGGTGGATCACATTAAAGCATTCTGAGAAGTCCAATCGCGCGAGAACCGAGCTTCGGCTCTTGTTCAAGGCAGTGTATGACCGGTTCATGGCTTCCTAGCCTTTCATCGTTCATGACTCTGCACAGTTCTCTTACCGCGGTTTCGATCCACTGATTTTGTTTGTTACCATGCCGAGCTTCACACAATAAACCGCACTCGTTAAAATGGTTACTTACCATCCAAGTGCCAGACGCTTTTAGATTGTCATCATAGCGAGAAATTTAGTGATAGAAATGTGGGTACTGTGGTGACGCCTGCTTTTGGAATCGGCATAACTGAACCATGTTTCCATAATTTCGGCACAATTCAAGTGATCGGACGGAGAAAAAGTAGAGTAGATGGAAACTTAACTCCAGAAACTACCCTCTGAAACCAATACATACTTAAACAGAAAATATCAACATACTTTTATGTTCCCAACAGCAATAAGCAAATCATGGGCGTATACCGCCCCGGTAGCTTAGCTAGTAGAGCGTTGGGCTCCGGCGCTCTGCTCGGGAACATGTGTTCCCCTGAGACTCAGTCGCTCAATATTTACCCGACGTAGGTCAGCTGGAAACTGACAACTGGTGAGAGAGTGACCTAAGCGGGCCAGCCGTCCCTCTGCTCTGTGGGACGTTGGGCTTTGGCTACTAAATTAACTCTTCATTTTGGGGTTGCCCTTTTCGGTGGTAGGGTTGGGGTCTCCGTGACAAATCCCTTGATGACTTTAGTTAGACTCCGACTCCAAAAGCCGAATTGGGAACGACTTGGACACAATTTATATATATATATATATATATATATATATATATTTGTATATTTCGGCAGTAAATCTTCTTTTAGGCACACTGAATTGAATAAGATAGCGTTTTCACTTTTTGATAGCTTCTTCTTATGTTTGATAATGTTATTAATTATAATTTTACCTTTAACAGGTAGTTCGAATATCAACTCTCCGATACTCATATGATGTCACTTGATTACGACGCGTTTCGAGTTTATTTTAACTAACTCATAATCCGGTTAAAAGCAGCGCTCCTAGGTTTTTCACTTTTCTATAGGTTTTTATAAACATTCAAGTCAAATTATTTCAACAAGCGACATTATTGACAGTTCCTCCGGTAAGAACTTTACAAATCTTCCTAAACTTATTGCTTTCAATTCTGTAACATTTCCATGACACAATATAAGAATACAATAATAAAGACACTTATACGCACATTACACTAACGTCATAAAGCAGATACATAAATAGCTCAATTAACACTACACATTGCACGACTGCTACCTTTTATCACACTATGACAGGCCTCCTCCCCACAGTGCCAATGATATGTGTGTGTTTGTTTGGAGGTTGATGTGTGGTGATTGTTCGTGAATGTAGAGTGTTTCGAGTACAGCTAGTCTTCTGGTGTCTGGTGTGGCAGCGATGATGTGAGTGTAATGGACTAGCATTTGTCGTGTGAGTGCTGTGTTGTGTTGTGTCATGTGTTGTTTGGGTCCACCCTCCCTGAGATGCATAGTTAAACGCCTTGACAGAGTTTTTGAAGTCGCACCAATGTAGCTGTGTCCACGAAGCCTGCAATCTTCGTCTGGGCATTTAAATTCATACACTACGTTGGTGCGCTTCAACATCTCTGTCTTGACAGGATTGTTGCGTATGATTAGGTGTCGTGTCTTAGCGTTCTGGTAGTAGATAATGATGCGGAGTTTGTAGTTGTCGTTACACTTGATGTTTTTCTTAAGAATGTGTTGTATGATTCTCTCATCGGTTGCATATTCCGTGTTCATGTGGTTGCGATAGTACAGTTTTATAACGTTGGGCTCAGTTGTGCTTGTCTCTGTCTCTGTCTTACTAAGTTGGCGTTTGATCTCAGTATCGATGTCTCTGTTACGAAAGCCATTGTTGACCAATAGCTGTTTAAGCCTAGCGAACTCATTGTGCATACTTTGATAAGTAGAGCTGGTTTTCACGTCTCTTTTTACAAATGCCCTGATGACACTAGCTTTATACCGCTCAGGACACTCACTATCGGCATTAGGAGTGCTCCCGTTGTTTGTTGGTTTTCGGTACACGCTGGTTTTGAACGCACTATCGCCAGTTTCTAAAAGCACGTCTAGGAAGCATATGCCATTATCCCTGCTTAGATCATATGTAAAATGAAACACAGAGGTATTCTCAAATTCCTCAACTAGTTTCTGGAGGTGCGGAACATCATTTACATTTAAAATGCAGTCATCCACATATCGGAGATACCATGAAGTTGCTAGGTTCGGTTTTCTTAGAACTATGCCTTCAACATAGGCCATATAAAAGTTGGCGAACAATGGGCCCAATGGTGAGCCCATTGCCACGCCATCCTTTTGCACATAGAGTATATATATATATATATATATATATATATATATATATATATATACTATGCTCACTTTGAAGCCACAGGAAGGCACGAGGAGCATTCGAACAGGCAAGTGTACACGCGGCGACAACATACCAGTGTCGGTTCTATAGGGCCATCGTTCCTGAAATAGCTGTTGATTGTAGGGAATTATGTAGAGAGTTACTGTATAAAGCATTGTCCTTGGAGTTGTCCGCTAGATCCGCCATCTTAGGTCCGCCTGCTCAACAATGCGGACATGGCTGCAACGGACACTTCTCATCTCACATCTGATCTGGTTCGTTACGTCACGAATTTAACAGCGTGACTCAGACCAGCATCACGGTCACCCTGTAGGATTGTTCCACTGCAGGATATGAATGACTACACGGATCTGAAGCAGCGCTTTATCGCCCTCGTATAAGCATATGACTTGCTGATTATAAACTCGATAACTTTCAGGCAAACAACATCTTGTTTATGGGCAACCAGAAATACGGTTCGGTGCTAACTGAGAAATAGAGCCCAGTTATGCCATCGCCACCCTGGTTATCAGATAGAGGGGCTGCCGAGACCTATAGTTTCAGCGCTGCATGTGCAGCTGACCGTCAACTCTGCCAGAGGTCGAGCACGACGCGGCCTGCCAGACACCGGCAGGCCACCCGCGCACCACTTACACTCAAGGGTGTGTGAGGGTGTGGCCGGATATGGCCAGGTCACGAGGCCACGTCACACCTACCGTCTGCGGCGGCCGTACTGCTGCGGTCATGCTTTACGAGACGCCGCGCCGCCCCGACCCGCCTTCCGCCCCGCCCCCGGTCTCGCGCGCGGGCACTGACGGGGAACACCGCGGGTGTGAGTGGACACGATAATGGGCTACTCAGCACGCTCGGTTACATAAGCGTCTGCGGTAATTCGGCACGGTAACTAGGAGTGCTGGAGCGCGACATCGCAGCGGAAACACCAGTTTTGCGGTAAGCGCAGCAGGTGTGGCTGTCACTTCATCAGACGCCACGCCAGAAGTGTTCTTCGAAGACAGCTTCTGGGATCGAGCCTGCCTCAATGCGTTCAAAGGTAGCTGAAGGTCCTCTCAGACACTGTCTCAAGAAATATAAGTTGGCGTTCTTAACTCGCTGGCTCAGAGCACCACCATATTGTTAAAAACGTGCATTTAGCCGGTAAAACGTGCAGTTCCAACGATCAATGCCATCATTGTTAATCGAAAGGCTCCAAGGTCCTCGTTCCGTCGTAACGCCACTGTTTTTATCACATCTGTTTGTTGATGAATATGAGCAGCTTTGTGGAGCATGGACAAAGCATGCATGACGCTAATGTTTTTGTATGCTGGGTTTCTTCTCGCCTGCCCTGCGTATGAGCATTCCCTACTAGTTCATTCAGAATCCCAACCTTTGAACAGAAAATAAAGTACGGTTCGGTGTAAAAAATAAGTAATTCATGGTCGCGCTGTGTAGTATTCATTGCTGTCTTCCAAGCATTAGATTGGTCGGCACCCATTAACCTTCTCCCGGGCACCCATTAACCTTCTCTCATTATCCCTTATGAGCCACCGTCTCCTGGGTGGAGGAGGGGTCAAATAATACGTCTCTAATTCGAAGGAGTTATGAAAGATAGACAATTGAAAAGTTTGTTTCAAATGTAATCGCGATTACTTTAGCTATTTTTCTTCAGGTCAAAATTAACATCACCGTAAGTCAAAATAGGTTAGCATTGTTATGTAATGTGAGGCCTTACACCTGAAGATTGGCCAGGACCGAAACGTCGTGTTTTGCCTTTCTCTAACTTTTCCGTTCCTCTTTATTCTTATTCACACTGTTCTTAGCTTTTTGTGTCCTTCATTGCAGTTTTAGTGTATACATGGAGTTTTAGTTCACACACAGTTTTAGCTTATGCACGGAATTTTAGTTTTCACACGGAGTCTGGTTCTCTTGAGCAGCGTTTTAGCTTATTCTTAGGGACCACGTCTCACATGTGCTTTTGGACCCATTTTAGGGCCTTCCGGGGTTTTATGCCCATTTTACTTCCACAGAGTCTCTGCAAGGAGTGGGCTTCAAAGTATTGTGTTAGGATTCTTAACCCTCGCCCAAGAGCGAGTGTATGACCTGCTGGGTTTTTTTCGGTAGCACGAAAAAGCGATGGAGCGAAGCGCCGCCGTACTTGGCACATCTTATCCTCTATCAATTTCGCAAATTTCCCCAACATTTTAAGGTTGGATCATCTCGGGTCAGATCACTAGTAGAGGTCAAGTGACCTCACCTCCAAAATATTTAAGGTGGCATTAGTAAGAAACGGATTGATCTATCAAATTGAAACTTATCCACATAATAAGCCCACCGAGTGCTACAACATATGTTCTGGGATTTTTTCATATCGACGACCTAAGGTCAGGTACGAATCATGACCTCTCCATTGGAAATGCATGGGGAAAACAGGAATTGGGCAGTATTTGTGTAGATACCTCTGAGAATACCTTCATATGCTCCAAATCGTAGTATCGAAAACAGGAATTTGGCAGTATTTTTTTAATTATGGGGAACTAATGCACCCCTGGGTAGCCCAGGCGCCCCCTGGATGCAGCGCCCTACGGATATCATATGCGCCCTTGGCTAGGAAAGGCGCCCCTGGGCAGCAAAGGCAAATCTTTTTTTAAGGTCCGCCACCCATTTAATCGGGTAGCCAGGCGTGCCCCCTCCGCGATCCCAACGACAACAGTACCCTTACGTTAACACCACCAGAACATAAAATATTACAAGTCGCGGCACGCCCTGCTAGGAAAAAGAAAGTAACTTAAAGAAAACATAATAAATATCAATACTATTAGTAAAAACTGCCAGTAGTAGCTCCCTGTAAATATACAGGGAGCAGGAATACAGGTCTATTTAGGTTAAATGCACAATAATTTAGCTCATTACCGGTTAGATTGTTAGTCTTTTTCCAAACGGGACTACCCAAAACTGGAGATTCGTGTTAGCCCCTCCGAGATTCTGGCGAAAAGATAGAGGCCTAGTAACATTCGCCAGAGAACTCGGAAGACAGTAAGCAAATTAGAGCAGACATGCAGGCATAGGCAGGCAAGCAAGCAGGCAAACTAGCAAGCAAACGCAGCGGGGAGTCAGACACACGCACGCACGCACGCACGCACGCACGCACGCACGCACGCACGCACGCACGCACGCACGCACGCACGCACGCACGCACGCACGCACGCACACACACACACACACACACACACACACAAACACACACACCACACCACACCCACACCCACACCCACACCCTCACCCACACCCACACCCACACGCACACGCACACGCACACGCACACGCACACGCACACGCACACCCACACGTACAAGGACACACGCACAACGTCCATGCAACACGCACAAACCCACACATATACACTAGGAAGCATTTATTGGGACACAATTACAGTCTTCCATGTGCAGCCCCATTACCAAGGTTCACATGTCTTCCCCCACTATAAATTTCACGGCCATGGTCACGTTGGTTACTAATTATTTGCTCTATATTTGGCAAGGAAGATATCCCTTATATGTTTTATTAGTGTGTTTTTGTTTAGGGGTACATCTTCCGTAGTCCTAAATTTGGCACATAAAGTTTTATTCCAAATTTCTGGTGCAGAACATGTAATAGAAAATTTTCTGTAATTTGTGGTGGCTAAAGGTACTTCAAAATGTTGCACTAGTCTAGTGTTATTTGCTCGGTGGAGTTGAAACATTGAAGACATCACAGTTGGCATCGTACCATTCAACACATTTGATAGAATAACTATTTTTTGTTCCGATACTAGTTCTGGAAACTTCAGAATTTTTAGCTCAAGAAATAGTTCATTCGTTGGATAGTAAAAGGGTTTCTTCGTTATAATTCTGACTGCTCGTTTTTGAAGTTTAATGGTTTTATCTAGTCTGGATTCATAATTACTACCCCAGACAAGCGCGCAATAATTTAAATGGGGCAAGATTAAAGCATTGTAAAGACAAAGTAATTCACGTGTTGACATAAAGAATTTAGCTCTGCTCATTATGCCGAGATTACTACTATATATATATTTGTGTAGATACATCTGAGAATACTTTCATATGATCCAAATCGTAGTATCGAAAACAGGAATTGGGAAGTATTTGTGTAGATACATCTGAGAATACCTTCATATGCTCCAAATCGTAGTATCCTGAGCCTTGTTCTTGGTTCATGTTGCAATTTTTACCTGTGACCTCTGAGGGGTCATCTGGGCTACCTAAGCAGATTTTCAGACTTGACAATAACTTTGCAGAAAATGACCACATAAATTTATTTCCATACCATATTGTTATTACGAGTCGATTGATGTGCATAATGACTATGCTTGATCAGATAGTGACCTTGACCTGGCCTCAGGTCTGGTCATTTTTGTGTTTTGATCTGGTATAGTCATATTGTGCATCATTCGATTTGCTGTAACGAGAGGAGCGAGTAATGCCGAAAAATTTGTCTTACTCCACTTTGTCAGACGCTAGAGCCAGAATTTTTTGTCTAACATGCCACCTTCTTTGACCTGTCATGACCTCAATATTGACCTGACACAAAAAGACACCGATGTAGTTTCGTCATGAATATGTATGAGCTATCCACAAGCTTTCGCGTTTTTTCGCTATGGGGGAGTGCGTTTGAACACCCCCCCCCCACCATGGCGAAGTTGGCTCGGAGGTCCACGGGGGTCAGGTGTTAACCCCCGCTCCAGTGGGCTTCCGAGCCACCTTCGCCCTGGTGGGGGGGACGGTGTTTGAAAGCCCCTCTCGAACTCGGCCCCTATGCGGGATAGAGAAAAATGCGAATGCCAGTGGATAGCTCATACAAAGTCATGAGGAAACTATATCAGTCACTTTCTGGGGCAGGTCAATATTGAGGTCATGCCAGTTAAAGAAGGTGTCATTTTGTGTAAAGACTTTGAGCTCTAGCGTCTGACAGAGTTGAGTTAAAATCATTTTTAGGTACCATTCGCTTTCCTGGTCACGGTGAATCTAATGATGTATAATATAACCATACTAGGTAAAAATACAAACGTGACCTGATCTCAGGCCAGGTCAAGGTCACTTTCCAGCCTAGCATAGTTAATATGCATATCAATCGACTCGCAATATCAATCAAAAGTAACGATATCAAAATATAAGTGATATCATCATTTCCTGCAGAGGTATTAACTTAAATCTGGAAACTGCATAAGGAGCCCAGATGACCTCTCAGAGGTCACAGGTCAAAAATTGCAACATGAATCTGGAAAGGGGCCCAGGATACTACGGTTTGCGGAAAATGAAGGTATTCTTGGCTGTATCTGCACAAATACAGCCCAATTTCTGTTTTTGTGATGTATTACCATAGAAAGGTCATGATCAGTATCTAACCTCGGGTTATCGATATAAAAAATCCTGGAGCAAAATTTTGTACCACTCAGTGGGTCCATTATGTGGTATAAGTTTCAATCCGATATATTCACCCATTTCTTACTTATGCCACCTAAAACATTTTTGGAGGTGAGGTCACTTGACCTGCACCGGTGACCTGACCTGAGATGACTCAACCTTAAAATTTTGGGGAAATTTGCGGTATTGATCAAGAATAAGGTGTGACAAGTTCCGTGGCACTTCGCGCCGCAAATTTTTTTCATGCCGCCGGAAAAATCCCGAGGGGGGTATTCAAACAACCCCCATCGAGGCGAGAGTTAAACAACTGCCTTTAGGGGGGCTTTAGCTTTTAATCTATGGGTAACGTTTATATTTCTTTTAGAGCCGCCTAAGGCTTTCTTTTTGGGGAATGATCTTTAGTTGGTTTTAGTTTATAGGGATCTTTTCACACCGCCACCTTTTATTCGACACTTTATGATATAGGGCCTGAGGTCATTTCCTTTGATATACAGCATGGTGTCCCATATCCAGCAAGCTCTCCGAGAACTTACCACCTTCTCCGGTATTGGTCACTTCTAGACTCACGTAAAACAATTTTGCTCTTCAAGATAATAGCGAAAAAAACAGAATGTAACTCAGCCTCTATACGAGCTAAATCAAGTTTCTTAACATCGCGCAAAAACTCTCGGAAAAAAACAAATCTGTGAGCTACGGCCTATCTTGAGGTCAGGTTACTAATCAGGTCACCAGAGGTTACTGAAGGTCACGTGTTTTACCTTGTTTGTATCTATGGCTTTTAAGGAAACGAGATACAGCAATAAATTTGAAATGGTAGTAGCGACCATGCTCCGGGGATGACATGCGGAGTCTGTAGGGCCCCCTGCCCCGACGGTGCTGACACCTATATCAGAGCATATTCCATCAGTTTTACCATGCAGCTTCACTAACTGCATTTTTCTTATATTTTTAGATGTATGTACCTTATCGACGGGTACTATACTTACCAGTTGCGTACGTTCACTGCAGATGGCTTCGAGCCTATATACTACGAACTTACAGGAACAAGAATACAGTTTTCTAACAATATCTTAACACTCACTTTTTTCTATTGTCAAGTTAACCGAGTTAAAACCGTGGAAACGGTTTGCACCAGAACTGTAAAAGCTACCAGAGCCTTCTTCTGGAGCCTCGATGACACTGAATGCTCAGAGCTGACTGCTCAGAGCCGACTGGGCAGAGTTGTCCTCGACAATTCACAAATCGGCGGAGTCGGTTTTCAAGCCCCCCTCTGCCATAGATCTACGACCTCTGACAAGTGTCAATGAAGTAAACAACAATTTTTTCTGAATCTCATACCGAAGAAATTCTGAGGGAGTAAGATTATTCAATATTGTGCCATGCATGTGCAGACGTAATATGGAGGAAAACTGCGTTCTCACCTTCATGAAGAACAATGGTTATCCTATTGGGCTGAAATGGGGCATGTTGAACATACATTATTCTAACAAAGCTATTCCTGCATGAACACTCAGTCATGAAATCGTAGCAAGAGTAGTGCCTAATTTGCAAATCTGTAAGTCCTTTCATCCCACGAATGATGAAGATGTTCATCATCATACTTGAGGTTTTAGAGCGTTTCATTGCGCTGGTCATTCTGCGTCACGTATAACTTCACTAAAACAAGCTATTGCGTTTGATAAATGAATAAGAGTGATGACTTGGTTAGATATTTTATTAATAACATACATGCTGAGACGGGTCACCTATGCGTTAAACTGCAGGCGATGTTCGCTGTAGACAAAATCATCAGTTTTTTTATCCGTGCGATATTTATCTCACACTTACGGAAATGACGGATGAACTGGATAAATGACGAAATTGAAACAAATAGGTTGGTCATGATTAGCGCCATTTGCCTCCAGTGCGCATATTCTGGTTACAACCCTGAGGACGCTGTGTGGGGTTGAGTGTGAAGCGTCATCAGCGATTGTGGTGCCTGGGCGTCTCGCTGCGGGATCATGTGCTTAGTACCTTTTGATCCAAACCCGGTACTTCTTGATCTATCCGTGCCATGTCGGCTGCAGTCTCTCGGGTGCAGGATCCTGTTGTCTTGTCACGGGCAGCTGCAGCACTCGGTACTCGAGGGTGTGTCTTCGATATGTGGCTGCACGGTCTGCGGGGGCTGCGCTCGTCTCCTGGTGGGGTACCCAATATTGTTTTCTTGAACTCCATTCGATGAAATCCGGGACACCCACTTGGGGCGCACGGCATGCAGGTGAGGGAGCCTGCGTTAGCTGGATATGTTCGCTGGTGATTACATTACCTGGAGTAGTTTGTCTGAGCGTGCTGCATATTGCTTGTCCGTTTTGTTCCCGGATGGTGCCAACAGGGATGTCTGCTAGTGCAGTGGCAGCGGAACGTTTTCGTCCAAGGGGGAGGGGGGCGGGCACCTTCAATGGGGTCCATCTCATCAGCGGGAATGTCCTAGAATATCGTTTAAGGTTAAATTTCACAGAAGCCATCTCTACTCTATCGTGCAGTCGAAGACTGCAAATTGGAGAATTCCCAAATTTACCTATTTCGACTTTGAAAAATGAGTACACATTCCAGGAAAAAATGCTTACTCGCCGACCGTTAGTGACAGGCAATGTCTATTAAAAGTGCAAAGCAGAATTCAGATTTCAAACGTTTTGTCTTTTTCGTTTCAAGCTATTTTAGAAAGGCAAAATACACACCGTGTACGGCTGAAATTTTCTTTTTAGCATGGATGTCTACAGGAAAATAATGATTCGGGCACACACTTCGCTTTGGAAAATAAGTGGCAGTCCAAAAGGCATTCATTCCCGGATCTTTTGCTCCTGGGGTGACCACTGGATACGCATATCTAGACACGAGTCTATTAATTAATTATCCCGGTTAGAATCCTTATGAAAAATTAATAAAAATGAGGACTTATTTCGAAAATATCATAATTCACGCGGCAAAACATAAATCGCCCCGGAATATTTGGGATTCTTTGCACACAAGGCCTTGCTTATAGCCTAGACATGCCAAGGGTAATTTCGCTGATTGTACCAGGTGAAAGTGCACCGATTTTCATAAACATTAGACGGTTTCTGTCCTGAAGCCTTACAACCTGGCGTAAAATGACGGCGACAAGGAAGTCGCGCATCAGGGCCAATGCAACTGACCGGAACTTCGAAATGACCGTGCCAACGCATTCTTGAGTTTTTACCCTGATTATCGGAATCTGGTTTATTATCGCGATCATCGCTATATGGCTCTTTAGAATGAAGCATTTCATATCAGACTTTGACTGCATCCAGGGATTCCTAGGTTTGCATGTATTCTCCATGTGCTTTAAAAACTGGTGTTTTTTTGTGCGTGGCTCAGGCTCCTCTATCTAACGCACGTGTCACTGCAAGGCCCGGTGAAGATGAACTTAACCTAATCATGATTTTCCCATTAATGAACGACCTTTTTCAGGCTTCTTTTTAGGTAATAAACATAATTTCAGGGAGGTCTGGGGCTACGCTCCTCTTCCGCCACCTCAGCGGCCTAGCGTTTTTGCTCTCATTGCCAAGAGTGAACGATGTAAGCAATGATAATGCAAATTGCACCTGCTATTCCAGTCTATAAAATTGTTAGGTAGTGAGTCTAAAGCGGAAAAACGAAGCAAGGTCAGTGTTTATTAATTGCTCTTCCTACACCGCTGCCGCAGTTTATGTTCCTTGTTTTTCTTCCTTTTCCATAAGACTGAGTTGTAGAAAATAGTAAAATGTTAAGAGAGATGTCCTGAAAAATTCAGTGTTTGGCGGTTAAAACTGATGTTTCCTGATGATACTATTATATCAAGATCTAAAATTCATTTCGCTGGGCCAGAGTCGAAAAATATAAACTCCAAGACCAAAATATAGCACTAGAATAGATAAAAAGGTAAAAGGGCTCATATTATACATGGACGTCGCCGCGAGTAAGAAGTGAAGGGGCCACGTAATTTACCACCTCGTGCTGACAAGAAAACCTCACTTCAGAACACAAAACTCGTCGGAGTCTGCCTGTTTGATACCTGATTGATCTCTGATGAGGAAAAGCTTGATACCTTCAAGCTTTTCCCTAGTTTGAGTGTAATGAAGGAATTTTCACGAACACTGGGGGGGGCATGCCTACAATGACCTTATTACATTATTATCATCATTAGCATCTTTTATTATTTTAGGGCGGGCCGACTACTAAGATCATTTTGTGCCCCATAAAAATAAAAGTAAAACGGACGGAAATCCCGTCAAGCTGTGACTATGTCGTCATGTTTAAGATCAAAACAGGTACATAAAATAAGAGGTGGGTGTAAAATGCTAATTAGGGCTTAAACTTCGCACGCACAGGCAGGTCATGAGATTTTTATACAAGAAACCTAGACGGCTACGAAGGAGAGAAGACGACATTAAAGCCAACACCCTCCAGCTACTAAATGCTGGTGATCTTAACAGCTATAGATGCTCCCTCAGGAGCAAATCCAGTGTGAGAGACCCCGCAAATAATGAGCCTTCTCTATCTCAAAGATCCGAAATACCACCATGACATGCTTCGCGATGAGTCTATCACCAGAACGTGGGCACTCTTTCTGGGTACGACTAGCTAAAAGATAGGCGTGCGTAGAGTGGGTTTGTCCCAATCGCAATCTGTAGAGCGTGACCCGTCCTTTCTACAGCCGGCGTTGCTGCCGCTGTATAACCAGGACCGTAACCGGGTCTTTGTCTCCCGAGCTTCTTCCTCGTATGGTTACCGGGCTTCCTTCCTATTCCGACGTTTATGATGATATATACCCAGGCCTATAGGTATAGAACTACTTGCGAGCTAGTAAAGTAATACTGTTTAGTTGTGGCGATTTTGTCACGTTGCCGAGCCGCATGTGTGCTGCACACACGTGTCTGGACAGAAATACAATAGCAACACCCACAATAACGATATCATCAGTTACCAAGCTGCAGTGGCGGCGCTGCCATAGAGGCACATTAGGCACTGCCTAGATACTTCTAAATGTCGAAGTATGTATATATTTTATGTGGAATCTATCTAATTTTACTCGTTGTTTAAGTTACAGAGCATATTCCTTTTTCGGATCACTGGGTCAAGGAGCCGCTGATTTGCATCTCTGACAACACGTTCGCAGCTCTTACCGTCAACAAATGTGAGATTAGGCTCTTACGATTTCGCTGAATCTGCCTAACCTCGTGGAAAACCTAACGTGTGATTTTTGGTTGACATCTCTAATACCTTATTCGTCCGGACGCGAGTACTGGTTCGTTAAATCAGCAAACCAGGCATGCTTAGGAGCTAGCACGTGCAACGCCGCGTCTTAGGACCTTGATTACAGCGGATTCATTTTTTAGCATTTTTGTATTCGCGGATTTCTAGCCTTCTCTAGTGCGGAACAGTTTTTGACAATTATTAGCAACATATTCAATTTCTGAAACCCGTATGAAGAACGTGAGTCATGGCACAAAATCTGGCGGATGAAATTAAAAAACGTTCACAAATTGATCGTACAGCGAGAAATTGGACGTCATAAAAATAAAGTGTCACAGCTGTCCTTGAAATGGGAAGCTCTCGTGAGTACCTTGTCCTTCCCGGCTTACTTACCTACCTCCCGATCCCTCCTGAAATTTGCCTTGTACCTTCTTATACTGCCGCATAACCGTTTCCACAATCCACCGAAATATTTTTTTTTTATTTTGTTGTGATATTTAACAGTTAAACATAAATATTCTCTTTGCTCATCGACTTGAGCTTGCCCCCTTCTCCAGTCGACCTGCTGGACCGCCCCTGTCCAATATCAGGTAAAAAGCTTGGGCGACGTCCTTACCTCTATGCCAATCGTGCATAGGCTGTCATGATGCTCAAGCGCCGCCACTTCCAAATTGTCTTAGCCGAGCTACTATAGTACTTCCGAAGCGTCGAGATTTGTGATGTCGAGCCTCTGCCCTTAGAATGGCCCAGTGCTACACAATTCTAGATAAGAATGGTGCTCCAAAAAATAATAGAAGAAAATGGAAAGAAAAAAGAGACATCAAGATGACACTTGATCAAAGAGAAAGGCATATATCTGAACCTTACAATCAAGCAGCACTAGATGTTATGGTATACAAAATTGGGAACAATAACCGATAAATTTAGGTTTTGTAGAGTGGGCCATTTATTCTTGATTTCATATCTCGTTAGTATCGATCAGTGTCCTGAAATAACTTTTCTGCAGAGAACGGGATGTAACAATTCAAGGAAAAATAGGTAAAAATTCATCAAAAGGGAAAACAGCATATGCGGTTTCAGAAGAGCAGCCTTGAAAACATGTACTGAATGAAATTGAAACATAAACACATGTACTAAAAGATAACATGCATATGAAATACAAAAACAAAGATATGCGTGACAGATATTAAAGGAGGTTAAACCCTCCTAAGTAATCCAAAAACCAACTCCTGCCCAGTTCAGCATTTTTTTGAAAATCAAAGCAGCTGTACCAGGCAATACATTAATAAACCACAAACTTAGATATACATATATAAGTAAAGCAAAACGTCTAATACCAAAGCAACGCCTCGGATGAGGAAAGTCTTGCTTTTAACCATTTAAAAAACCTTTAACAAGCTGAAGTGTGTACAAGGCAGGAGAATTTTCAAAGCTTATCGATTTAAACATATTTTGAAGAAAAAAATCATAAAATTATACATACATCAGCAGGGTTTACTCCCGTTTTCAATTGAATTCATGAGAAATTGAAGCGCGTATTCACGCAATAAAAATTAAAATAAATAAATGGCCACTATTAGGATAACAATTTACTTGAAACCCTTTCCCCAAGTACCTGGCTTTCTCAAAATAGAAATAGGCTGATACCCTGAATGAAACAAATAAAGAACTACAGGTTCAGAATTATGCTGTTCAAGCAATAAAGCATACTAGCTTCATAAACTTACCAATTCCCAAACGCACGTATGACCTTTAAACACCGCGCTACGTTAGGACAACCACTGGGTATTTTCCAAATACACCGTGCAATCCAGAAACGTACACAAACACTAATCTTAACCGAAGCAAAGTCCTTTTCACAACGCTGACAAAGGCATCTCGCGACAAATTTCGATACGCCTGTTGGCAGGCGGTTGTCAAATATGGCTTCTCTAGACCGGGTAAACTGCCAAAGCAGGCCCCTGAGCGTAAAAATATGTCAAAATTCTCCACCTTAGAATTACGCAGATGTTTGGAGCTTGTTGAGGAAATAACCAGATTTACCTTAATCTTTCTTCATTTTTCTAAAAGCATCCTGAACACCATCCAAATATTCTGACTGTTTTCCGATATATTCAGAGAAATTCATAGACGTACAAGTTTCATAACTCGTGCGGATTCCCTCTTTAAGTATTATTCCTTCAAGAACTGTTGCATAAATATATGATATGGGGATCGCTTTATCAAACTCACACAGTCGGTGTTTTATTTTATATTTGGTAAATCACAAGAATTTCATGATATTGTAATGTTTCTATTCAAAGCCAAGGATAGCGAAATTATTTTGTAATACTTGTATTGTTCCACTAAAAATTTCAAGTGGCATGGCCTAACATATACCTGAACAGTATTTTAACATAAAGAACAGATCCTGATTTCCTATTCCGGGTACTTAAAAAATTTATTTTGCATTTAAGCTTTAAGATTAAATATTAAAATTCACTTTCACCATCACGTTTTTACCCCATGTTAAAATTCAGTTGCTAAGAGCTAACGTCATGAAAGCATGTATAACGTCAGCACTCAGCAGTATCCAACAAAAATAGTGGTGACGATCGTTCGGGTTTCCACAAGATGAGGATGTATTGTACAACTCTACGGCACCAATCCTAATCAGGACCCAGCCTGGAGCTATCAATTTTCAGGACCCAGCCTGGAGCTATCAATTTTGGCGAACAATGCTACGAACAATGTTTCACGTCTTTGATTAGTTATCCTAATTAAATGTGTCCAACGGTACCGCAAACTAGCTCTCCCACTAGTCTCAGCGTTTATTTTAAGCATACCTATACGTTTGAGACGAAAGCGTACATACATCCCACGCGTAGGAGGCGTGGAAGCTTGTGTTGTTGAAAGATGAGTTAGGAGAGTGTTTTAAAGGGCACAAGTCATTAGTGTTATTCTTACTTATATTAACACTAAGAAATTTGTATGTTTATCATGTGGATTTACTCAAAAGGTAAACGCTAGCACACTGCAAGACAATTGAAACCAGCCATTCGAAAAATTGTCTCGGGATATCAGGTCATGCAGGTTTCATTCGACGGATATCTGCCTATTCATAACACCCCCAAAACACAATTTAGGGAAGCATTCAGTATATGCTGGACAAAATATCCATACAGTTATCCGAAAACTGTTTTAGAGCTAAGCCGAAGGTAAAAGAGATTTAAAGCGCCAAGAATATAATACAGTTTGGTGTTTACTGACGTACCGATGACGTATCACCAAAAAAAGTATGCTTTTTTACGTATAATCTTGCAATACAACTGGTAAACACAAATACCCGAATCTAAGCAATCCAAATATTAATACAACCTGATGCATTCTACCCTTCCCAGTGCTGTACTTCTAGTCTCCGTCACGGACAACGCTCCCCGAGGTCATGCACTTCCCTTATAAGCTGGCAGGCTGGACGAGACGGCACACAGCACCCACTCCCCAGAGTCCGGAGCAACAGCCAAGATGAACGCCCAGCTCGTAGTGAGTTGCTATCTTTGTTTCCCTTCTTTGCTGGATTCAGTACTGAAATCCAGTGCCTAATGCGTTAAAGTAAATTACAATGCTCACTGTAATTTTTCCTATAAAATGTAGGGTGAATATTCTGCCGGTCAAATCGATTGCTTGTTTTTCACTGTTTTATGCTAGCCTTCATGGAACATTACAGAAAGTGCCAACTGAAGAAACGAACATCGAGCATAGTCATGTAAGTACAAACTTTAAGCATTATCACGCACAAAATTAACATCAGACTCTGTTTTCCAGCTAATCCTGTTCGCCGCCCTGGTGGCCGTCGCTTCTGCCTATCACGGCGGACATGGCTATGGATACGGCGGCTACTCTGGCTACAGCAAGGGAGGCTACTCCAGCCACCGGTACGGACGTTCTCTTGGCTACAAGCACCCCGGATACTCCTACGGATACGGAGGACACTACGGTCATCACCGTCATGCCCGTTCTCCCGGCTACGCATACGGCAACGCCTACGGTGTTCATCCATACGGCAGTGTTAGCCGCGCCGTTTACAACCAGTATCCTTCACATTACGGCTACTACCACTGATGCTTCTCTGGGGAGAAGGTGACCTTCAATGCTGTGCTCCAAATTCTTTAGGCTGTGGTGCATTTTCCAACCTGTCTGTTTGACAGAAGAGGTTGGAGATTTGTACTGTGCCAACGCCCTGTTCACCAAATACATACATTTCGTCTACCGCTTCTTTGCTTTTTAGAAATCGTCTCAGCGGAAAGCATTTCCGCAGCTCTTTTCAAATGTCAACAAATTATGGCATAACCTTTTTTATTAATCATATTCCCGATGACGGTCCAAACTAGTTTGTGTCACTTTCAAAACCACAATGATAAAACCCTTGAGCTGACAGCATCAATCTGCAACCGATAGTTAAATAAAACACTCATAATATTGCAGCTATATTGCTGCATTTTCTCTCCGGCGGAAAAGGGGAAGCGTATGAAAACCTAAAGGTAAACATAAACGTTTTGAGTTCTTTTTAGTCAGTAGGTAGAAAAACATCAATACAGATGCCGTCTTGAAACATAAATTATCCAAGTCGACACACGTGCCCTTCAGTGGATGGCATTCAAACTTTATCAAAATCTCCTAGGCCACCAGTCTCTAGGTCAACTGCTCAAAGCACTTCTGAATAAGTCGATCTGATCACCCAAATGTCTCTCAAGAGGATAAGAGTTTGTATCCCCGTTTATCCCTGGGCGCGATAGGTTATGAAATCGAAAAATTATAACGTACCTGCAATACAGAAAGAAACTACAGTACCAAGTGTAAACATATGAAAAGATTGTTTTGCTATATCAAAATCCAAGACCAGAAAAAGTATGCAGTACTTTGAGCTCCAATTAAGTATCAAGTATATTTTGCACCACATATTTAAAAATACACTTACATGGGCAGTCAGATTTTAAATCGCCATGGCAAAGCGATTTGGGAGCGCACAGAACCAGTGATAGTTCTGCTAATTGAGAAAACCTTACGTTCAAATCTGAGGCGTATTGCACATCTGGGGGCATGCAAACACCGAATACGATTAAACGACAGGAAAATATCTGCACTTATCTAATATACAATGTATTGACAGTGCCAACTAATCCATTTTCCACATAGTAAAGATATTTAGTCGGTCAACGTGAAACATAAAGTAACAATGTAGAAACCAGAATGAACAAGCTGGGTGAAACTTACACACATAGCCAGGATAGCAAGAAAGCCTTTTCTAGACCGCAAACCATTTTGACATCCCAAAGCGGGAAATATTGATTTAATACTTTGAACAAAAAAACTCTTAATCAAGCTAAAAAGCTAGACAGCATTAAAGGGAATATGGCACCTTGGTCGAATCCTGGAATTTAGTGAAATTAGGCGTACCGTTAGCCAGGAATAATCAAACCACTCATGATTTCTCCGAAAAATATACAATAGGCTCAATATTTTGTTTTTAAAAATACTCCACTAGAAAAAGAAGTAAATAACAGCCTGTGGATGATGTCACGACCTGGCAACCACTACCATACTTAAAACGCTTCAAGGGATTCGATTGGCGGATGCTCATCGTGACGTCAGCATATGTCGTCACACCAGCAGCTCACAACAATGGCCGCCCGGCGACGGGCTGATGGGGGGCTGGTGTCAGGTAGGTTTTAGCTTTTTTCTGCAGAGATATCGAGTTCTAAGACAAATGAAATATGGAGTACCGGGTTTTCCGACTTGCTTTACAACTTGGCTATCTCAGTTAAAATCATGTTGTGAGTGTGCCACATTCCCTTTAAGGGTTCTCTACGCCTTCTTCCAATGGTGCTCTAATAACCCATCCACTGCCATGTAAAGTCTGGATTTACTGCAAGGTTCAACGCCAGCGCACTGCACAACACTTGGGACTAGCCTTTGGACCAATTGTCTCGGGATGTAAGGTCATGCAGGCTCCATTCGACGGATATCTGCCTATTCATAACACCTCAAAACATAATTTAGGGACGCATTCAGTATATGCTGGACAAAATATCCATACAGTTATCCCATAGCCGTTTTAGGGTTACGCCGAAGGTAAAAGAGATTTAAAGCGCCAAGAATATAATACAGTTTGGTGCTCATTGACGTACCGATGACGTATCACCAAGAAAAGTATATTTTTTACGTATAATCTTGCAATAGAACTGGTAAACACAAATACCCGAATCTAAGCAATCCAAATATTGGGCTTAATTTAAAGGTTGACTATATTTAGCTCACACAAATTGGCGCGTAAAAAGGGCACCACAGTTGACTACCTGCAATAAGGCCATGAGAATAACAGGAAAATATATCATAGCTCTGTATTCAGACAAAACCTATTTACTCATGTCCAGAATATTAACAGCTTTAACGTACCTCTATTGTCAGATGTGATGGGTGAACCTTTTAGCTTAAACGTAGAAACATCAGCAAGAACAATGATTTTTTAGATAAAAGTCTTCAGGTTTATCTAACGTTTAAATACGGATTATGCAAAGCTTTTCCATACCTTCAAGATGTGCAGGCCTTGAAGCCAGCCTGAACGTATGGCATAGATATGGGAACATGGAATTGCAACCTCAGTTACCCTGGCAAGAGAAAGGCACGTCACATTATTCGGTCGGATTGAAGAAGCATTCTTGGCAAAATTATATTTGGCGGTGATGCAAACAATCAACCTGAGCAATTGACCTTATATGACGTAAATTAAACATGGAATGAACAAGAAAGACACTAATATAGCATTCCTCAGCCGGCCTAAATTACGCAATGCTACATGACACTCTTCTCCATTTACCCCGAAGAAATTTGGTACAGCTATTAAAGTCCCGTTCAGGGGTTTAGAAGGTAGGTTGCATTAATAAATAGTTTTAGCTTGGTTTTTCACTAAATCTATAATATTGCCCGTGGTTCATGTACGGTTTTCATTTTTGGGGCGGCCAAAGTTATAGCAAAGAAACTCTTCACCCCGGCGAAGGTTAACGACCAAAACATGCAATCAAGGGCAGTACAGGAAAACTTACGTAACAGTATCCAAGTGCTGCCTCACAGCACAAAGCCTGAGTAATCCAAACGATGTCCCTAAGGCTTTGGGCACCAAAGCCACTCACCAGGATCTAGTGGGGCCCAAAAAAATCATGTCCACTAAAAAGTATGAGAATGGGTGCCATATCAGTTCTGGAAGTTGGGGCAGGTCCTAACCCAGCTGCTTCTATACAAGTTGTGAAACACGTTTGGCAGCTGCAAATACATACACTTTCAACTCAAGGTAAAAGTGCTTTCTGAGCAATCTGTGTTCCATTAATTAACCCTGTTGTATCTGCTAACAGGACACAGCAATTCCTCAATTGTTCTGAAATAATAACCAATTTCACAAAAAACCACCATCATTGATTCTAGTCTCTAACCAAATTGACTGAAAAGAAATAAGACCCATAAAACACAAGTTATCCAATTTCTCTCTAAATCCAGAGACGCAGTACAACCTGATGCATTCTACCCTTCCCAGTGCTGTACTTCTAGTCTCCGTCACGGACAAGGCTCCCCGAGGTCATGCTCTTCCCTTATAAGCCGGCAGGCTGGACGAGACGGCACACAGCACCCACTCCCCAGAGTCCGGAGCAACAGCCAACATGAACGCCCAGCTCGCAGTGAGTTGTTATCTTTGTTTTCCTTCATTGCTGGATTCAGTACTGAAATCCAATGCCTAATACGTTCAAGTAAATTACAGCTATTGCTGTAATTTTTCCTATAAAATGTAGGGTAAACATTCTGCCGATCAAACCAATTCCTTGTTTTCCACCGTTTTATGCTAACCTTAACGGAACATTACAGAAAGTGCCAACTGAAGAAACGAAGATCGAGCATAGAAATGTAAGTACAAACTTTAAGCATTATCACGCACAAAATTAACATCAGACTCTGTTTTCCAGCTGATCCTGTTTGCCGCCCTGGTGGCCGTGGCTTCTGCCTATCACGGCGGACATGGCTATGGATACGGCGGCTACTCTGGCTACAGCAAGGGAGGCTACTCCAGCCACCGGTACGGACGTTCTCTTGGCCACAAGCACCCCGGATACTCCTACGGATACGGAGGACACTACGGTCATCACCGCCATGCCCGTTCTCCCGGCTACGCATACGGCAACGCCTACGGTGTCCATCCCTACGGCAGTGTTAGCCGAGCCGTTTACAACCAGTATCCTTCACGTCACGGCTACTATCACTGAAACGTCCCTGGGGAGAAGGTGATCTTTCGTGCTGTGCTCCAAATTCTTTAGGCTGTGGTGCATTTTTCTACCTGTCTGTGTGAGAGAAGAGGTTGGAGATTTGTACTGTGCCAACGCCCTGTTCACCAAATACATTTATTTCGTCTACTTCTTCTTTGCCTTTTAGAAATGGTTTCAGCGAAACGCGTTACTGCAACTCTTTTCAAATGTCAACAAGTTATGGCATGCCCTACTTTGATTAACCATATTCCCGTTGACGGTCCAATCAAATTTGGGTCGTTTTTGAAACCACTATGATAAAGCTTTTCAGCTGACGGCCTCATTCTGCAAACTACGGTTAAATAAAAAAACTCATAATCTCGCAGCTATATTGCTGCATTTTGTTTCCTGGGAAAAGGGAAAGCGCATGAAAACCTAAGAGTAAACATAAACTTTTTAGTTCTTTTTGGCCCGTTTGTAGCAAAACATCAATACAGATGCCGTTTTGAACCTTAAATCATCAAAATCGACGTACGTGCCCTTTGGTGGATGTCATTCAAAATTTAGGGTATCAAAATCTCCTAAGCCACCAGTCTCGCTGTCGAGTGTCCGAAGAGCCTCTGAATAAGTCGATCTATCTCCCAAATTTCTCCTAAGAGGGTAGCAGTTTGTATTCCGTATAACCCTGGGCGGGATGCGTCATTTGTCCGAGTTATTGCGAGATCGGTTTCTGGAACCGGAGCCTAACAGCAGTAATAAAACCAGGGAACTTGCCTCGGAGACACCGACCCCACCATCCGAGCGAGTAAATTTTGCAACGAGTTGATTTAGAAGCTAAACTTTAACGTTGGACAAAGCACAGGGACAGTCGCCCCGGTCAGGTCACCCATCACTATTTGGTTGCAAGGCGAACTGCATCAGGCCAACTATTGAGTGCCGGAGCGTCTCAGGGGAACCGATCTCAGCCTTCACACGCACTATCACTGCATGTTCCTGAGCGGCGGACCTGAGCCCAACGTTCTACCAACTGAGGTTACATCTGTGAAAGTCATATTCTACTGGCTGGACAGTCAGAGGTGCAGAAACTTGCCAACTCGGCTACTGGAGTTTGTGACACATCTACGAAAATTGAGGTGCATAAATGTGACAAAATAGGGATCCTGACTCTATTTTTCAATCTCAAACCACATATTTTCCAAATACAGAATAAACGTGAAGGGAATATTTTAATTTAGCAAGTCTGTTCTTCAATTGCACAGCGTACCATCAGTGATACAATATTGGTACTGTGTTCAGTTTCTACTAAAACGAGGGACCCCCGCTGCAGAAAACCCGGAAACCGTTGTCACAGTTGCCAGATTTTAACATGCAGCCCAATGGTGCCGATTGTTAGTAGTTGCCAGAAAGTTGCCGCCTAGATGCCCGAAATGTGACAGTCAATTTTTTCGAGAAATATAGGACTGTGGCCATTTTTAAGGCATTGAAGATAACGCAGATACGTTATCAAGTACTTCTCTGTCCATTTTGTCTTGTTAAATAATATTTAAAGTTTGAGTCTCTTCAATTTAGCGGTCCCTATTTCTTTGAATTTAGTATTAAGTACGCCTAAAAGCTACTAAGAAAAGTACTAAATGAGTGAAGAAATAAACATAGCTGGGCAGCAATTCTACTTAGGCTACGCAACAGCGACAAAAAAAGTTCGAAGTGTTTATGTGATGTAGAGCCAGATGTAGAGCCTGCCAAAAATGTAAACAGGTGGGAAGCCACTGCTTTTGAGGGCATATTTATTACGTATATCTGAAATAAGTGCAGGCTAAAACTAGCCGGAATAAATAGTGCTGCCCATGGCTAATCTAAGATGAATGTAGACTTCTTTGAGACTGATGCACTTTCACATATCAAACTTGGTTTTTCATTCCTTAGCTTGCTTGTGCCTTACCTTATTTGTGCCCTAGATTAAGATTGGTTAGGTAGATTTGGAGCTGGAGGAAGTTGGGAGAGTTGGCGCCAGCAACAGACTGGCAAAAACAGTAATTCAGGTGAGATTTCATGATCAAATTGTCATGTCAATACTGTACAGATAGCAAATGTGTGCCAATGCAGTCCACAAAGTGTTAAAACACACACTGAAGAGTGGCCCGGCACTAACGTGCAGTGGAGGGGGCTAGTAGACCCCTTCTCATCTCAGAAAATCTTGAAAAAGACTTCGAAAAACGCTGGTTGGGGGTGTGTTCCTTACTACCAGTGGCAGTAAGCAACACACAGGACCTGAACTGCATAGAGTTAAAGCATGATTTTGACTACACCGGATCTTTCTTTGGCATGAGACTTCCAATACCTCCGTACCTATTAGGCCAATAGACGTAATTTTACATCTATGCAGGGTAGTTGCCTCAGAGCTTTTACTGGAAGAAGGAATGACCAGGCAGGTGATAATTGGGGGTGGGAGGCAAATTTTAAGCATTTGATCTGTCTATAAAAATGCTACCTAAGGTCCACTTTGCCAACACATTTTAGGTAGATCCAAATCCTATGTTGATATTGACATTTTTGTCCCTTTTGTTGATATGTGAGATAGAAGTTCAGTGGTGGTGGGGGGGGAAGCTGTGATCAGGGTTCCCAATTGTGTGTAGGTGCATGCTCCCATTTATAGATTAATTCCCAATAATAATTATTTTCATGATAATTGCCACATTTAATCATGAGAAAATGTACCATAATTGGAAATACTCCTTCCAAAAATGGAAACTTCTTCAAAAGGGAAATGCATGTCATTGGGGGAAACTGCAGTCGGAGTTGCCAATAATAGTTATGATCCCAATACTGGAAACAATGATCCATAATGGGAAATTTTCATTCCAAAAACAAAAACATGATCTAAAAATTAAAACACAGTTTACTAGTTTCATGGTGTAATGTCTTGGTGCTTGAACCTTGTCTGCTGCAAAAAGTAAGATACAGGTAGATGACATTCAGCATATTGGAAATAGTATTCAAGTATACAGTTATGATTTCCAGCTATGTGTGACAGAGGAGGCATACGTTGCATTGAGTTTGTGATAGCCAGCATACTTTCTGCACCTCTGTGGACAGTTGTAACGGTTCGACCCGTTACACAGTGCGCTACAGGTACAGCGCGCCTGACAGGTTAGGCAAATTACTGGATGTATATAAATTTAACCTTGAAAGAAGAGTATTTTTCGTTCATCGTGTATACGTTCCTTTAAGATGGGCTGAACAAAATACCCTTTTCACATCGTCTGACGCTTTTACCCGCGCCCCGGTGGGCCTCCGAGCCACCTTGGCCATGGTGGGGGGGGGTGTTTGAACACCCCCCTTGAACTTGGCCCTTATGCGGGATAGCGAAAAAGTGCCAAGACTGGTGGATAGCTCATACCAATTCATGAACAAACTTTATCTGTCACTTTTTAGCTCAGGTCAATATTGAGGTCATGACAGGTCAAAGAATGTGGGATTTTGAGTAGTTTTTGGGGTCTAGCGTCTGACGGAGTTGAGCTAGAATAGTTTTTAGGCACCATTTGCTTCCTCTCGTCATCGAATGATCAATCGACTCGCAATAGAAATCCGAGGGCAATGATATCAAAATAAAAGCTGTATGATCATTTCATGCAAAGTTATTGACCTAAATCTCAAAGCCGGTTACATAGCCCCAGATGACCTCTCAGAGGTCACATATAAAAAATTGCAACATGAACCTGGTAAGGGGCCCAGGCATCTACGATTTGCAGAATATGAAGGTATTTAAGCTGTATCTACACAAATACAGCCCATTTTCTGTTTTCCCATGTATTTCCAACGGAGAGGTCATGCTCCGTACTTGACCTTAGGTCATTGATATGAAAAATGTTATAGCACTCGGTGTACCTATTATGTGGTGTAAGCTTCAATCCGATATATTCACCCATTTTTTGCTTATGCCACCTTAGACATGTTTTGAGGTGAGGTCACTTGACCTACACTGGTGACCTAACCTGAGATGACCGAACCTTACAATTTTGGGGAGAGTTGCGAAATTGATCAAGGGTAAGGTGCGCCAGGTACGGCGGCGGTGCTTGGTGCCGCCGTTTTTCGCTGCCGCCGGAAAAACCCGAGGGGGTGTTCAAACACCCCCCACCGGGTTGAGGGTTAAAAGATTTTCCGGTGAACATTAAAAATCATGAATTACCATATTGTAGTATTGTAGCAAGTCGGTTTGAAACCACCCTACTCAATCCTTTTGCATAAGTTTAACCATAGCCCGCGTAACGTTACTCTTCAGGGTTGATTTTTGTCCTGTTGGATAACCAACTCTACCCCCACTTGTAACGAGCCGTGTGTAGCCACGGCAAGTGGCGGCTCCAAACTGCCGTCCGTGCTGCGTCACAGGACAAGGCCGGCGTGGTTGACCGGAGGGCGGAGTCTGCGTGCGCTGCCGCACAGCCCCTGGCACTGTGTCATGGCTCTGGATAGCGGGTATCACTTGATTTTCTCGATTAAGGGAAACAGAAGTCGTTTGGGATCCGTGCAATGTTGATACGATCGTGAAATGGGATGATTCTCAATTAATCATATTTGGAAACACCTTGTTGCATGGGCGCAACATGATACATTCGGCGTATTTTGAGTAGGAACACGGGAAGGTCATTGGTGTCGACCGGTACTGTGTTACCTAAGGGATAACTCCCAGCGCCGAGTACCCAATTCTGTGCCTTGTGCGCAATATCCGTGCAATATCCATTGACAAGGGAGTACTCGTAATCCGAACGAGACGCGTGGATTTAAGAACTGTTATTTTTTCACAAATTATTAAGCTTTCGTTTGGTATCCAACAACATGATGTCAGTGACGAGGACGTTAGAGAGATTCTTACGTGTTCTTGAGCAACAAAAAATTGAGAATTACCAAAAAACAAACCTCGAGGAACAGAGACCTATTTTTCATATATTTTGAACCAGCACGCTCTTAGCCTTCCAATGCGTAAGTTACCAATGCGTACCAGTGCGTAAGTTATACAACTTACGCACTGGTACACACATTGACTTCCAAAAAATGGTGCAATTTTCATTGACTCTCATTTCGAACGTGAAAGGTAACCTTCCAAAAATTGAGATACTTTAATCGTGGAATCGTGCAACTTAGACTGAAATATTTTCGAGACCTGTATGTAGCTTTGGAAGGTCACCTAAGAAACAGTTTTTGGGAGAAGTGTGCTCCTTGTCCTAAAGTGCGTAGGTTACGATGACTGCAAGATTTCGGGTCATCAGGTCAGCGCACAAGTCGGTAAAGGCTTTATTTTTGCCTGCACAATGAAAATCGGGCCCGATAGTTCTACCACTCTGCCTACCGTCGTTGATGTTTTCGTGTTAGTACACACAATGCAAAATAAATTGTCATCAGGATAACGATAGGGCATTTGCCCTCGCTTCAATAACCATACATCAATTTGAACAATACGAGTTACACGTGAGCAGGTTTAAGATATGACAGGTGAAAGAACGCTATCGTTGACCAAACAGTCAGGGGCGCGGTGGTGCAGTGGTGAGCACGCCTGCTTTCCACGCCGCCGATCCGGATTCAAGGCCCGGCGGGTTACCTCATTGAGGAGCAATTTGGCTACCGAGAAACCCTTCCAACAGGGAAAGAGTTGATAACGACATATGATCATGGCAGTTGGTGCCAAAGATTATCAGTTGACCAAAATGTCCGTTTACGCATTTGGCGCGTAGTTTAATGAGCACCGGAAGAATGCGCTAGCGCGCTTTTTGAAAAAAACTTTAAGTATAAAGTAAAAAAAGTGAGAAAAGGTCATAATTATAGGGTATTAAAAGTAGGTACCCTTGAAATAACTTTACACTGTCAATAAATTTGCGCCAAAAATTAGATAAACTTATCTAAATGCATAAAATAAACTCATTTAGACAATACTAGTACGTTTAAGTCTTGTTTTGGCGAGTCTGAGACTTAGCCGTTAGGCGTTAACGTGCACTATCGTCCCTTTCCGTTGCAGTGACGGATCTAGGATTACGGTAAGCGGGGATTAAAACCTCATTCCGAGGGGTACCGCGCCCAGGGACCCACCCCGACACCACCTCGGTGTTTGTATAAGTCTCCACTGACAGTGGATGAACGGTAAAACATGGAAGAGGCCTGCAACCTAAGGTGATCCTTTGCCAGGATCACCTTATACAGCCGATTTTATTGCACGTGCACCGCACATTTCTCAAATTTCGATGCCGTGCTTGGTACTTCCGGCACCTGCCCTCCGGAGGGAGCAGCTCCACAGACGCACTTGTGTCTTAAGGGTGGGGAGGTCACCCTGAAGGGTGCCCTTCCCTCACCCGTGATCAATTCCTGCCAGATTGAAACAAGGAGCTGCCCTCCATCGTGGCGACTCAGTCACGGCTGAGTCTTCGGCCACTCGTCGTGTATTCCTTTCATCAGCACCCCTCCGAAAACAAAGCTGCCTTGGCACCTGATTATATTGAAATGGTACATCTGCGTGCCGTTTTTCAGTGGCAGGAGTGGCGGAGCCTAGTCGGTCTCTTTAACAAACAACACGATACCTGACCGATTCTGACTCGCCCCGAATTCACCAACATTTGGACGCAACAGTTTAACCACTGGACATTACCAACCGCCAAGTTTACGCCATCAAAACTAAGCGCACAGACGCCGCACTGTATCACACACCAATCACTCCCCGTGTCTCACATCCCCACACGACATTTCGCAACATGACAAGCTCCATCGCAAACACAAACATTGCGCAGCATTGCACGATCGTAACAACGTTTCAGCAGCGATGTGTCGCGCCTCGCGACATCTTGCGCCACCCTACATGAGGACACGACGCACCCAAATATCATTTAAAAACAACAATGGACGAGCTGTTCATAGTTCCTGCGAAACGTGAGTCGCAGTGACCCTAACGCGTGGGGGCGGCATGCTCACGCTGGATTTGATGCTTCTCGAGTCTTCGATACAGCACTCTATACGAGTCTTTTTCGGCTAAAACAACAGATCACTATCCGTACAGCCTTTTAGCCACACCAGGGAGTGCATCAGGCGAAGGCCAAAGCAATTCAAGGTCACGAGGCCAGCTCGTAACCTACGCGTCAATACATCGCTCAGCGTTTACAGATCGGCCTACCCCAGTGTCACAAAACCAAACGATACCGAAAGATATCGATTCAAAAGCACGCGAAATCACGCGTGACGCCACGATATTATGGGAGGAAGGCTGATAACATGATAGTCAGCATGTGCACCTCACATTCCGATGGGTCTAGGCATCATAGTTTATGGAGTGAGCGCAACTTTCCATGCATTCAACTGCTGACACATTTCCAGGAATCAAAATGAGGCTTGGTATGAAGCTAACAGTTCCACAATAGTGTTAGATTAAGCCTATTTTAAAAAAATGTCCATGACGTAGTGCACAGGGTTGAAGTAATACGCTATTTGGGGAAATCCTTGTGGCATGTTGTAAATCTAGATTGTGGTTCTGCTGGCACAGGGGCAGACACAAAGATGACGGTGGGAGGGGGCGGAAAATGCAATTTTAACGCCAGTTCTCACCAAGCAAAATCGTGGCATTGCTACTTAAAAGTCGAAAATAGTTTGTGGATTCATAGCAGCACCCTCACCCTCCCCCGGATTCCACTCCCATGATCATGAGAGTTCTAGTCTTAAGTCCCAGCTAAAAAAGTACCAACTTCGGGCACACCTCCACCCCACCACGGCCTAAGCCTTTGAGAACATGACCATCTCTTCCAAGCAAAACAATATTGGGATAAAAACAGATACGGGGATGTCTCCTGAATAGAGGCAGCTGAACATAAGACCAACACTTGCATACATAACTGAAGCACAAAGCACCCTCTGCACATATGTACGTCCAGGCGTGGAACAGGGAGGGTGTCAACCGTCAAGAGGTAGCATTCAGGCGAATTGCGCCCACGCCTAAGCAACGATGAGCTATGATCAGCATGTAAAAACCCAGCTAGTTCATTGCATACATTCCAAAAGTCATCCACGCATCTCCCCATTCACCATTATGCAAGTTCAAGCGTGGTATAGCGGGTTATTCAAAGTTTCTATCATTGCCAGAAAAGGGAAACACCACTGCGCATGTATCCACCAGTATGGTCAGCGAGAAATAGCTTTCTGCATGATTCTACAGGAATGCTCATAGCAAACGGAGAGACCATGACTAGTGGAAATCACATCTAACATACACGAAAGAGTATTGGGGTATGAATGCAATGGACATGTTAATCGACTCACACACGCACGCACGCACAGCACTTATGACAAGGGAGAAATTCGTCTGCGTTCGCAATATTGGGCGTCATAATCAAAGGAAGCATGTAATCTTCATGATGGGTTTGTAACTGGCCTGTAGCGCACATTATACAATGATATCACTTGGGCCCAAAACGCACTATTTGCGGAGAATCAGGAATTTTCATGGTATAATTATGTACATCTTTCGCCCCGCCCCGGATGTAAGTGCCAGGGCACAAAACGCGACAGGAAATCCTTGGAGGTTGGCCTCCGCTCTGAAGATGCTGCATTCTCCGCTATCTTCCAGTTTTGGGACAAAAAAACAGGGACTTTCTGGTATCTTCTGCAAGAGTGAAATCTCAAATTGAACTCCATGAAGATGCGCCATCCCTTTAATGGAAACATATCTGCGTTTTCTTTCACGGAAGGGTGTGTTTGTGGATTTTGCACTAAGGTACACAAAATGCTTCCAGACAAGTTACAAAATTAGTCAGATCGAAACATTTTGCTGCACCTTTGCTCGTTGTTCCTTCCAAACGCCAGCCTGTAAGAGCTCTTAGTTGTCCAAACCAAGGACGAGAAGGTTGCCGGGAGTGGGAGTGGGTGGGCCATGCTACCCTGCAGGGTCGGCGGAGGAGCGCGCAGCTGGTCGGGCCGCCGATGGTGACTCAACAGCACCTCCGAACACAGCAGCACTGTCGCATTGGTGCAGGCTAGAGATCTCTTCATGGGTCAAGCTAGTTCTGGGCTCCAGCCCTTTCTATTGGGGACCACCTTAATGACTAAGGCCGCTGCACTGATGCCACTGGACTCGATCTGAGGCCACGCTCATGAATAGCTCCGTGCCGGCCGGAGGCAATTTGTCACTTTACACATTCACTTGACAGCACAGCGCTCCAGAAACCATTTCTGCTCACTAATGTCCCATCGGTATGATGAAGTTAAAGAGTCAAAATCATGTCACACACTGTATTCCGTACACTACACAACGGCCGCCGATCTAAATAAGGACGAATTCGTACGCTTCTAGCGCCGAGGCAAGTACATAAATCACCCAGAGCATGAACAAGAAGAGCGAGGAGGAGACTTTGGCCCATCTGGGCCCGCCCAGTTCGCCGCCGACGCGCGGATGTCGCCGCAGAAGCATCAGTCCGATGGCCAGGACCGCCTCGCCGCAGAACAGTGTCACTGAAAACGCCAGACTGCCGACACAGAACAGAGTCACTGAAAATGCCAGACTGCCGACACAGAACACACAGTCACTGAAAACGTCAGACTGCCGACAAAGAACAGAGTCACTGAAAATACCAGACTGCCGACACAGAACAGAGTCACTGAAAACGCCAGACTGCCGACACAGAACATAGTCACTGAAAACGCCAGACTGCCGACACAGAACACATAGTCACTGAAAATGTCAGACTGCCGACACAGAACAGAGTCACTGAAAACGCCAGACTGCCGACGCAGAACAGAGTCACTGAAAATACCAGACTGCTGACACAGAACACAGTCACTGAAAATTCCAGACTGCCGACACAGAACAGAGTCACTGAAAATACCAGACTGCCGACACAGAACACAGAGTCACTGAAAATACCAGACTGCCGACACAGAACACAAAGTCACTGAAAACGCCAGACTGCCGACACAGAACACAGAGCCACTGAAAACGTCAGACTGCCGACACAGAACAGAGTCACTGAAAATACCAAACTGCCGACACAGAACACAAAGTCACTGAAAACGCCAGACTGCCGACACAGAACAGAGTCACTGAAAATGCCAGACTGCCGACACAGAACAGAGTCACTGAAAACGCCAGACTGCCGACACAGAACAGAGTCACTGAAAACACCAGACTGCCGACACAGAACAGAGTCACTGAAAACGCCAGACTGCCGACACAGAACAGAGTCACTGAAAATACCAGACTGCCGACACAGAACAGAGTCACTGAAAATGCCAGACTGCCGACACAGAACAGAGTCACTGAAAATACCAGACTGCCGACACAGAACAGAGTCACTGACAATGCCAGACTGACGACACAGAACAGAGTCACTGAAAACGTCAGACTGCCGACACAGAACACAGAGTCACTGAAAATGCCAGACTGCCGACACAGAACACATAGTCACTGAAAAAGCCAGACTGCTGACACAAAACACAGAGGCACTGAAATGACGCCAGACTGCCGACACAGAACAGAGAGCCACTGAATGACGCCAGGCTACCGACACAGAACAGTCACGAATAACGTCAGGCTGCCGACACAGAACACAGAGTCACAAATGACGTTAGACTGCCGACACAGAACACTCGTTTTCACGGATTCCCACGGATTTAACAGCCCTGGCATGTGATTTTCCGCAAGTGCAAGTGATGCGTTCAGACCTTCCGACTAGACTAGAGAACAGTGTAGCGCCGCAGAAGATGGCAAACTATGATAACGGCAAAATGAAATGTGATGGGTATTGCAGGGGCATATGCTCCTGTGCCTTGATTGTTAAGCTGAAACCCCATGGAGACCTATTATTACCTCAAAAGGACAGGAGTGTTCCACTTCACCTTGTTTCTATTAAAAATTGAACATTAGACCGAAGCCATCACTGGGCCTGTTTATCCTTCTTCCGGCAGTTCAGACCTGGCCCGGGGATCCGACCCCTCTTTCACAAAGAAACGCACCATTTGATGATCTTCTAGCATGACTTCTCTTCCTGTGCAGGCGGGGCCCAACATCTGCTGAGGTTCCCATAGTGCACGGGGCATTCGTACTGGCTCTGCTGCTACCCCCCCCCCAATCGTGATGATGCTCCCACCAGATAATAGGTACTAATTGCCGGGGTTAACGACGCACACACTATGAACGTTATACAGCGTCGCCGACTCCAACCCGTTGAGAGAGTTGTTGGGGATCCGATCGTATTTCTTTGGAGAGCTCTCCGGGTCTAGAACTCGGGGCTTAAAGCCCAGGAGGCGCTACTATCACATCATTTGACACTGAATGCCTTTTCTGCGACACCGATGGCCGTGCGGTGTGGGGACGACTTACTTTCCAGGATCTACCCTGAACACGGAACCATCGCTCCAGTGGTAGATGGCGGCGATGCTCCAGGCGATGCCGATTCCCAGGAAGACGTTGACGCCGTTGGAGCCGGTGACGTTACCCACCGAGGCGTCGGCGTAGCGATCCTGCACGGCGGCCACCTTACTGGCGAACGTGTCTGGGGGTGGGCCCACGGCCAGCCGAGGTTAGAGCACGCGCACCCGGCAACGCAAGGGTCGTCGGATGAAAACGCAGCTGCAGCAAATGTTGCGAAAATGTCTCCACGTAGTTAAGTTCCACGCTACTTTAAGATACATATGCTACTTTACAGTATGTTCTAGTTAAAAAAGGAGGGCTCACCAGCGCCGTAACAAGACAAAATGGCAAATATAATTGAAACTGTTTGTAAATGAAGTTAAATTTTAGCACCGTTGCCAAACTGCAGTAGCATCTCGAATATGCCGTGACCAACAGGAGATGAGACTGTTAATCCTCCAGGAGTGGTTCACGCTTTCGGAAACTCTTGTTATGCTACAAAACTCAATTATGAAGTATGGATCAGACTAACAAATTGTTACGAGGAATGCAACGTTGCAAAATAATCACAAACACCTCAGCCACATCATCGAGAAAAATTGGAGAGTTAATGACCGATTGTTGCATGAAACTGTACGTTATCTTCTGACATGAGCCTTCAAATTTTACAAGCATCCCTTATCGTGCATTTTGTATTCGTAGCAAGTCTGAGGAAATAACTGCAAAGATAGCGAAGTGTTACAAGCTACTGCGATAAAATACAAGCGATTAGTGCATTAGACACACCAATAACCAATGCACTCACCCCTTCACTGTACACATTCACCTTTTTATACACCAGAAGACAGAGCAGCTTCCCGAACAGGCTCAGTCACATATGCCCACGTGATTTATCCCACCTGAGAGGTGACACTCGGGGGCGACTGCGATTCAACGCTATTCCACCCACCCTTGTCCCTATCAGTTTTAATGGGACGTTGTCAGGTGGAGACTCATTGACACTAAACCCGATTGCTCCCCACCCGTCCCGACTGACTGGGACCGGTCACGAAAGGGGCCGGAGCTTTACCGGAACCGGTCACGAAAGAGGCAGGGGACTCGACCGGAATCGGTCACGAAGGGGGCCGGGACTCGACCGGACCCGGCCTTGAGAACGGGTGGAGACCAGCCGGGATAGACCACATGCACCTGCGTGACTGAGCCGAAGCGGTGAAACAGTACCCTATCCGCCTGTCCTCACCCCCAATGCTGCCAATGTGTGTGCAAACACACACCTCTCGCATACCGAGAGAGTGTCATGTGAAAGGCGTGCAGGCGTGCATCACAAACTGTGCCTATGCATGATACCAGAGAGGTCCACATATGGGTATCGCATCAGTGGGTGACGTACTGGGGCTTCCTTCCTTGTGAAGTCATATTTCCGTATGGGTTGGCAACTTTAAATACTAAGATGAATGCACATTATCGCGGGTCAATTTCGACGCATACCTACCAGTCACAAATATTTTTTTAAAGATATATTTTGCTTGCTGAAACCACCAAATATATTCGGTTAAACTCAGTAAGTAACATTGTCGAATACTGCCCAGGACCTTGTTAACAAGGACACGCCTCGGAGTCGCGCCCACAGGAAACATGAGGCCGGAAGACATTCAAGCGTGACCTGAAAATGGCGCAATAAGCAGCAACCGCATGCACATGAATGCAAAGCAGGAGACTGAGTGACCCATAAGACATGGGTTCACCATATTCCGGTCAAGTATGCTGGTCACGTGTTTCATGCCACTAACAGCAAAGCTTGCAGAAGATAGAAAAGAGACATGCGATTGTGCTTTTAAATCCTCTAAAATATACCAAGAAGTTGGTGACGCTGAGAAATTAGTGGATCCACAGAAGGAAACAACAGAGTACGTTTAGTGCCACAAATTCTAGCTGGCTCCAATATCTGAATTTGGTGATCGAAACGAGGACAACACAGGAAAATAGAAAGGTTTACTGGTCGTCAGTGTGGCTATACTTCAGAGACCTGATACTCGACATATTCCCGATTGTTAGGTCACAAGCAGGTCAGTACTGCAGCATCCAAGCGAGGTGGCTGTCTAGTTTCTGGCATGGAAATGACACAGCAGCGGATATTAGCAGCAAAGGTACTACCTTACAGAAAAAAATGTCCAAACGCCAAAAAAGTGAAAAATACAGCACCGAAAATGACGTGAGGCGAAAGCCACACAGCTAAAATCCCGCGCGTGCTTGTGGAAGCGCCGCTGCGGGCCTGTGTACAATGTACAGCCGCGTGGCTCCAGAGCTACCAAACAGACTACACAACTACACAGGCTGACTCTCCTACAGCGGTACCTGGTACACTGGTACCCAGCGCCACGACAGAAATGGCGGTGACACTGTCCCTGAGGCCCACGGTGCAGCCAAAATGGGAGGCCAGGTCGCCGATCACCGCCGTCAGCAATCCGATACAGAATATCGAGACAACGAAACACGGGTACCCACTGCGCAGCTCTGTCGGGTTAGTAAGGCACGCCATTAGAAGGAGGTTGTCTGTTAGCAGGAAACACAGCGTTAGTAGCACAGAGGTGCGCGGACTGGGGGCTGAGAAACTCTGGACCGCAGAAGGGTCACGGTAATGGGAAATGGAGCAGGGGTCGCCGCTGTACAAGGCGACATGATCAGACACCAGCCCGCTTCTATCCTAACGCTGATGTGGGGGCTAGTTAAACTATTCCCGTGCGAACACTGAAAGGCCTGCTTTTGCCACTCGGCTTTTTTCAAATCGGTGGGATTCGATGGGCAGATGTGCCAATGAGAGATGAGGTGGGATGAATTATACGGCAAGTACGGTACATACATGGGTTTTGGAGCACTGGCACACTTAGTGGTTTGGAGTGTGGTTCTGAGCGTGCTAGTCATGATTATAGCATACAAAATTAACTGATAATTGCTCGTAATAATCCCATGTAAGCAAAAGGACCGAAGATTATATCATAATATTTCAACACCGTGTCTCCGTCAAATACAGTTTTGAATCAAGACATTGATGGCAATGATTTTTAAATATAAAGTGAATTTCAGACGAATAGCATGCACGTTCAGGTGATTGCATTTCTAAACGTAAATAGCTATTTACTCATACCTGCATAAGCAGCGTGTAGTTTTCTAGATGAAATTGCGTATAGTATACAATGTGTAATTAGGTGGTCAAACTGTATTTTAGGCGAGATGGTTAGAAATTTAAACACGTGTACTTGCATGCTGTTCGCCTGAAATTCTTTTTGAATTCGAAAAACAAAGCCATCAATAATTGTTTAATTCAAAACTTCATCTGAAGAAGACATGGCGCTAACATCTTATAAGATACCTAATTTTCGGCTCTTTTCATCACTGTGGAATATCATGAAGGATTATCAGTTAGTCGTGTATACTATAAACACTGAGATATTTTATGTTTAGTTAAATCTCATCTAGACGTTTTCTGGCAACAAATAAATTTTACGGTATTTATATGCCTCTCTAGGAGATATACAAATAACCTTCAATGAATAATGTTGACCGAAAGAGGTTTGATCTTTTGCTTTTGTTTTTCTCCGGTTTTAGTTACCGATCAGAGACAGCTATCACTGAAGCTAAGACAAAGAGAGTTTCGGAGTTTATTAACAGGGTACCTTCACACTCTGATATGAGGTTGCCAGCAAGGGTTTCAGACGGGCTTCAAAGCAGGGAGAAACAATGGAATGATATTGAAACAATGGATAACATGCAATTATAGGCAGCTCATCAAGAGCTCCCGGTTGAAGATGAACAAGAAGCAAAAATGTGGTCAACCGGTGTCGCCTGTGGCCTGTATCATCTTTGATAGTCACCACACTGTGCTGCGAGAATTTTAGTGACCTGTATTATCTTTGATAGTCACCACACTGTGCTGCAATAATTATAGTGGATATAATAGAGATGGTCATCAGCAAATACAGGTACAGCCGGTCCCACACTGATTGGTAGGCATTAGTGTCAGTTGTTTTCAAAAATATATTAAAAACTGTTACACTTCTCACAAAAGATAGTGATGTATAGTGACGTCTAGTGATGTATTTTGACAAGCTCTTTAAATTTTGGAACCTGCAAACTGGATGAGACGTCAATTCGGAAAATTATGGACAAGAAACTGTTTTCGCCGCTCCCGAAGATTTTCTGTGACCTTTTAATAATTACTTCCGAATTTTGGACCTGATGAAGTATTTTTGCACGTCAGTTCATGCATCCAGTTAAAGCGCAGCAAGTGAGGCAACAATGGTGCCGGTAAGGACCATCACTTGAGAGTTATTTCGCAAAACAACCTAATAACTAAAACTAATAACTAAAAGCGACCATAAACCTAATACCTACCAATCATGATGGAGCCCGCTGTACATACATTTTTTTATAAATTCCCCTTCTTGCATCGCTGCAGGATGAAAACAGGGTCCCGAGAAATTAAGATACTTTATTTGCTGTGGATGTATCGAAAGTGCCAAGAGTTGGTGGGAAATAATCATGAGCTTGTGCCAAGAGTGCCTAAGGTAGAAGAACGAATTTCTGAGAGTTCTCCACACGCATATTGTGGACAAAACCTTGAAAACCATCCGGCCAAAATAAAAAGCTGCACTTGCTCCAGCTTAAGATAAATCGCAGGAGCTAGCAGAATTAACTCGGAAAAGTTTTCGCCCCAAAAAACAGTATATTGATCGTTGTTGGTGTGTATCTACCGCCAGGCAAGAGTGCCAATTTTTATTGATGTCGATTTTATGCATGGACACATGAATCCACCAAGGTTCTGATAATAACTGTCGGGTTTTCTCTAGATGTCCTTGCGCGATTCTTTGGGTGTAGCATGTGCATATACCTGTGCCAGTGATTTTACTCCATTTAACCTACCACAAGATCGACGGGAAGTGTGCCCTATAAAACTCTGTCAATGGAAATCCAACTTATCACTAAGCCAGAACAACTCACGGCTGGTTATTTAGCTAAGACCTATCAAAGTGTATCCGCTAAATCCTCTTTTTAGGCCCAGTGCTAAATTTTAGTTTTGAATTGTTTTCATTTTTATTTTTACCTATTACTTGTTAGTATGTATACTGTCTGATGTGTTCCACTGTAAATACGCTTTTAATGCTTGGACTTCGCCTGTGACTGGATTTATCTGTTGGCGATGCTGCTGAATAAATATAATAAAATAAATAAGCTAGCTGGCGGCCCCTTCCTCTCCGACCGGTTAGTAGGTTAGAGTTCAACGCTGCGAGCCACACACAGGGGTGAGTCAGGATGAGTCTTCATGCTGTCGGTGAGTCTGCCCGATGACGAGACGGTTAGCCATCACCGCTCTCACGCCAAGTACGGCACCGACGATTGCAAGGTTACAACATTATTCCGGTCACCCACCTGGCACCGAGGTGCCCAGCGCCACAAAGGTGATAGCATTGATGGTGTCTCTGAGTTGGATCGTGCAGCCGAAATGGGAGGCCACGTCGTTAATGACGGCCGTGAGAAACGCTATACCAGCAATGGCGAACACAAACGTCGGATACCCGGAGTAGACGTCTGCGGAGGCGGCGTCTCTGGTCAGGAGGGGGAGGCTCGGCCAGAGCTGGTGCCGAACCGGCGGGCACGGCGGGTACAGTGGCACGAGCAGGGTCACAATAGCGACAGGGAGGCTAGAGGATGGACGGAGAGGCACGGAGTGGACGTTGGACATTCAAAGCACACAGCACAAACTTCAGACGTCAAGTTTTCTCCGATCTACAGGGAGAGACCAGGGGTTCTGGAGCTGCGGCTTTAATGGTTTCGGGGGCAGTGTAGGACTTCGGTATTGACCAAGTACAGCAGTGGACTCCTATGCATCCTGAAAACACATATCAGATCATATTGACGCCAGACCTGTCGATTGCGGGCCACAGACTGCCGTTGTTTCCGGTCCGCGCTGTGTCAAATAACCGTCAAATAACGTGACCGCCGTGGACCCGCGTTTCGACCGGAGAACTAGGAGGAAGATCATAGGCCAAGGTAAAATATGAATACATATATTGGATGCTTATTTCTGATGGTATTAGTTAAAACAGAGGCCAGAAAAGGATTTCAAGAATTCTGATGAGGTTCTGGTATATCACAGAGAGAAGAAGGGGAGCGTGCATGTTCGGCGCCGTGCTTTGTCGAGCGTAAGACCGGCGCAGTTCTAAGAAGAGATACAGGGATTTGACGACGTGATAGGCGAAAAGCCAGTGCAGCGAATACATCCGTCCTAAAAGCACAGACCGCATACATTCCAGTAGCAAGCGGCCCAAATCGCAAAGCTCAAGCCCTCACCACCTTCAAGCTCCCCAAGCAACAAATCCTTCACAAACCGCCACCTATTGCAGGTTTGACGGTGCTGCCACCTTTAATACCTGGAACGCTTGTGCCCAGCGCCACAATAGAGATGGCGGTTACTGCGTCCCGCAGCTGAATGGTGCAGCCGAAGTGAGAGGCAACGTCGCCAATGACACCCGTGAGCAAGCCGATGCCCAGTATGGATACAACGAAACACGGGTACCCGTAGTACAGATCTGTAGAGGAATGGAGCACCAGAGATGGACAGGTCATTCGGTAACTCCTCCTGGCACACAACAGGAGCGCGATCTCAGAGTTAGACCGGGTCATTGCGAACACATGGGATTGATGACATGACACTGCGGAGGCATTCAGACACATATGTAAACGAGAATAACAAATTCGAGAAAAAAGAAAACACGTCTAAATTGCGAGATAGCTGAAGCCTCTTTACTCTATTGAGGCAGACACTGGTAAACGCTACGTCGACGCATGGAAGTGGCTAATCTCAAACTTTTTCAATTTTCTTCAGAAAAAAACATTTTCCCAATTTTGGGTTTTGGTTATTATCTCCCAGCCCCCCTCCCCCGGAAACTGCCTAAACAGCCTAATTCGGATCGGACAGTGAACGTATTCAAACATATCAGGTTCCTGCAGCATATGCGGATAAAGGGGCAAGTGCCTCCCACCGAATCGAGCTTCAGTCCCACCTGAAATGTCCTCGGTCCTCAGCGCCCCCAAGGAATATCGCTTTAGTCCCCTCCCCTACGATACGACTGCAGGTGCCCTGAGGTGAAGTCTGGCGCCTGCTGATAAGTTGAAGCGCCCAGAAGTGGCTTCTCTGATACAAATGGTGTTCCCCGCTTACTGTTTCTCCGAGGGAAATCCTGGATGCGCCTATGACTTGTACGAGCGCCTGGCAAGCTGCTCGTTGCCAGCAGGCCACGAATTTTAACTTGGCTTGGGAGAACGCGAACTCCTAAATCTCTTATATTGCTGCAATACTTCCAGCGAGAATTTTATTAAGAACTGAAATCTCGCACGCCAGTAGCAAACTTTGCTCTAATGCTTGGAATGTAGAGCTCGGAGACAAGCAACTGTTTTGCATTTGTAATCGGTTTGGGCGTTGTGGTGGTAGGAAATAAAATTAGTCCTGGGAGATAACTCGGCATCGATAACGAATATACATATTGAGATTTGGCTTATTCGTGGTATTAACTCTTCAGGGGAAATACGAAATACAATATTTGTTGGAAAATACACAAGTGGACATTAATCCACCTTTTTAACCACTATTATTTCATCTCTTCTGTGAGGAGTATATTAAATGATAACGCTCTTCTGCCGTAAGGTTTTGTCATAACATATTGTGTACGCTTACTCTGCACCACTTTGGGGATGCATGGTGTTCCCACAGTCTCCTTCTATGCTAGCCCAATTCCAAGATAAAAACTGTAATCCCTAGCCTGGACTTGAGCAAACCAGAGGATCTGTGAACCAAAACAACACCGAAATCTTACTAACGACCGCACAATTTCAAGCCCATATGGAAAAAGTGGCATTCTCCAGTTGAAAACTGTCTATTTTTTCTTGTCGTTGCAGGACATTTATCGAATCAACCATAAGCTTCCTGGACAATCCTGACTCGGGAACTTCGACCTAACATCAAAAACGTAGATCCCATGGGACGGCCTGACCTCCACTGGGCCTAGAGTGCTTCGACAGGACAACCTTATGTTTTCTTCAGGCTTGCTAAACAGCTTCGTACAGAAAGGAGCGACACTGCAGATTTTAGCTCGACCTTGTGATCAGATCAACTTAAGCAGGTTTATGTCTCATGGAGGGACAAAATCAGGTTCTTGGGGCGGATGAAAAAGGAGTCGCTGAGACAGGGGGCCGGCCGTGGGGAAAATAACCCCACGGAGGCGAGCCATCAAGCCCAACAACCCACCGTGACGATGATATCAGCTTCAATAACCGGAGCTAAGGTCCTGACACCTTCCCGAATTGGCGAACACACACTGGTGGGACCAAAAAAGGAGACAAAAAGGCTTTTGCCCAACGGTCGATGTCCCTAAAAGGCCCTATTTTTCCTGGTTTGCCTGTCTGCCTGACGATGACCTTTTCTGGAGACATCCTAGCAAAGAGGCATGTATAGGATCACCCAATCCTTGTTCTATCCAGCCAGAGGCTTACGGCTGAATCCGAGTTCTAACGCGCGGAACACTCTATTTCCGTTCAAAGACAACCTACTATTGCGCATGTGACCCTGCACAGGCCACATAACATCAACTGCTCTCTTGGACCCGTGTGGAGGTGAGAGTTATGCTTTTCTCTGATGACTCTGCAGCGTTGAAAGTCGCCGGGAGACCGTTTACCCCTGAGCTTTTACACAGTGTATACGTTCGCCCGCTTTGGGGATGATCTCATCCTTTGGAAACAAACACTGCGGACCGATCAGCAGTAACGGCACGATCCTCTTCGATATGTTTTTCGGAGGATACACAACCGAGTCGTTATCTTGCTGGCTGGTTTGTAATCAAAATATAATAAGGAGTTATGACCCACCTTATATCCTAACCTGAACCATTTGAATAAGCTTGGACCAGCGGCTGAAGGCTGCAATGCTTGACTTAGCACTCCTTCTCCAATGCCGCAATCTTGTAGTGTACGCTGATGTGTTGGTTTCTTCCCACGGAGACTATAACATGACGACACCCTTTTTAGGGCTGCCTTTTGAAGTTTTCTCGGACGAACTTCAGTCATAATTAATTCGATCATAATATCGAATTAAGGCACAGTGGGCAATATAACTGTTGCATAACAGCGACAACTCTGGAATCTACCTGTACTAGAGTGAAAAAACTGTGCCATTGGATTTCTTTTAGTATCACTAGCGTGAGACTTCCACAGCCCTTGGAAAATTCACCACCTCCTTAACCTACACTTTTTGCCCAAACAACGTCGAAAATAGAGTGGAAGATGCGGATACCAATTATGTCACTATGGCGCAGTCCGATGCAAACTTATATAGTTACTTCTCGGTGAAAAGTATTTATGTCTACTGATGCAGCAACAGGTTACCTTTACGGATATCAAATTGCTCAAAACTCTTCTTCCGAACATCACAACGAGATTATACAACTTACTATGCAACAATATTCCGGACATTTCCACTTATATTCCAGATAAACGATTTGATTCCATTTCCTTCCCTGACCTTAAATGATACTTTCTCAAATTTTGGAGAACATGAAGAAAGATCAATGTAGGAGTTGACGTTTTATCTACTCCGCAATTGTATATCAGAGGGACACCCGAATGACGTCCTCCACCCCTCGCGCCCTCCAAGCCGGGCGACGGTTTGGTCATAACAGAGCGGGCCCCGCTATGCAACAACGTTATATCCCAGGCGGCCACTCCAGTAAGCGTTTGTCTCGCTGTGACGTGCCTCCGTTGGCGTTTCACACAGGAGTGCGCTCAGTCGACGACCCTGAGGCGATCTTCCAGTCCCTGCCTGGCCTGCCGTGCCGGGGATAAACAAGCGGAGCTGCGGCCGACAGCGGGCTGCAGCACACCCTGTCGGCCTGCGAGGCCTCACTCACGCCGCGCCGACCTGGCGGCTGAAAGTGGCACATTTCGGCAACGCCAGCCAGTCCACGCGGAGGTCAATAGCCAGACCAGCGCTGAAACTCAGAAGACAAGCTGACAATGATTGGGTCAATGCCTGAATATTTCCACTCTCAGATGGAAAATATCTGCTATCACATTAAGGCTTTGCTTCCTTAAAAATGAAATCTTGGAGTGCGGATGTTTCCTGGAAAGCAAAAGAATGTCAAGGAGGTGTCTATTTAACACAGTTTAACTGCCTAAAGTGCTTCTCGGTATCGCAGTAGAGTCACATCTTTCCATTTTCTCTCTTCAAAACTCCCACACCGGGAACTGTTGAAGTTTTTGCCCCACCAATCATTTATACCAAACACGTGGCCGGGCCTAGGAAGCGAACGAAGCTCTTATAAAAGGCAGGGGATATGCCCCTCCCCGCACCGATTTGACTGAGTAAACACCAACAGGTTTTTGGTCTGACACTGGCAGAAATATTGCCAAGATAATGAAGAAAAAGCGCATGTTTTTTGATAATCATCAAGGCATGGCCACAGCTCCGCAAAATATTTACACGGCATTCTCTGAGCCGAATGAACTAATGAATAAGTAGGCACTGGTTTACCTTCATCGTTGACTTCACCCTGATCATTCTCACTCCAAACTCTGTGGCGAGGTACCTCGTTAATGTTCCTCAATACCTAAGGCTGAAGCGGTTTTGGGGTAACGACTTTTAACCCCAGCTTTTCAAACGGCCAGAATAAACTTCCCTTCCTCGGAACTCATGATTGATATCACAAGATGATGAAAAGAAAGCTTCTCGATGCACCAATATTTAGGATCTGAAGCCAGAATCTTTTCGTTTTTACGCTAGATAAGTACATGGGCGGTACCTTCCGATTAAAACGTATTTCGATCCCGCCATTCGTCCCCAAGTGTCTGAAAATATCTGCAAGAATACGTCTGACAAGACCTCCAATACCAAAGAGAAATACCTACCTTGCAGAAATATCACTTAACGCAAGAAAGCATATAACGTTAAGGAATCAAGATACTGAAAATCGCTAGACAGCAATAGTACTCAAAGGTTCATTAGTTTGCATTGGTTTGTGTTTGTCTGTTTGAGAGAGAGTACCTGAACGGTGGGGCGTGGGAGAGAAGGGAGTTTTTGTATGCAAAAGGGATATCATTTTTGGTGCCAGTTCCTTCAATTGGTCCCCAACCTAGCCGAGTTTCCTCGATTGGGGGCCAGCAAGTACCAAAGACCAAAGACCCTCTGGCCGGTGCTCTCGCTGAGTTAACTTTACAGAAAAGGAAAACAAAGTGCCCGGAAAGAAGACAAGAAGACACTCTTGACTGCCAAGATGTGTCTTCTGATGTCCTTAAAGCGATCCTTTTTATTTTTGGTACCAAGACGACAAACAAAATAAAGACAAAATATACCGTTCGGGAGCGTTACTTGAACATTTCTCTTGCGCATATTCAACAGCTCATCGCATTAATCTCTGACAGAGTCATATGCCCTTAGCCCAACATAGTGTTTCCTAAATAATTTCTTCTCCTCTACCTACTTAATTACAGCGATGGATTAAATTTAAGAATAACTTCTTCAATTTTGTTATAGAAGGCTGACGAGACAAAGAGCAATTCTGGTGGTTAAAACACTGAGTTGGTGACCAGTTGAAGACATCAGAGCTGGCAGCACACGACAAGAAAAATGCATGCGACAGTTGAACGCTCCAGCTTCAGTCAACTATTGCAGCCATCGAGACGAGGCCGTTCCACATAAGTAACAGCTACTCCGGTCTGTATGGAGATTCCGATTTGTCTTCGAACTGAGCCCATAAATTCGTGCCAGTCGTTTCCGGCTCGATAATGGCTCATCCAGGCAGTAAATCAGGGTTCGACATAAAAAGGTTCCTGCTGCTGAGTGGGAAATCCCATTTCCAGTTCCGTTCCAAACACCGGATGTATAGGCTCTCAATCTGTCAGTTCCGAGGAAAATGCACACTAGAGACCTGCTAACTATTCAATGAGTAGTATCCATGGATTCAGTCCATGCAACCGAAAAAAAGCTGTAAGAAAAGCTAAATAATTTCCAAATCTCAACCGCTTTCAAATACACGAAACCAACAAAGCCCCGGCAACACCAAGCAAGATTCGCCCCCCCCAGCCTGGGTGACTCATCAGCGAAGCAATGTCTAATGTGCCACTGGGCGGAGGTGGGGGTCTCAGAGCGTGGGGGAGAGGCGCCGCTGGGGTGGGTGGCGACACATCCAGGACTGTGGGGGAGGGTGGGGGCGCTGACGATGTGTCGTTGCCGGGTCATTACGGCCCAGGGCCTGCGAGACACGATTGCAGCCTCCCTCAGAGCCAGTTGGCTGGGCATCAGGGACCAGCCCACCAGCAGCGTCATTCTGCTGCCCCTCCCCCAACCCCTCCCCCGCATTGCGCTCACAGAGTGGGAGGCCTATAAAACGGGATAACTTCACATCTTCACACCATGACTTAATCTGCAAATGGGCAATTACCTGGATGATGGATTGTCAATAACCAATCTGAAAATAGCTTGCTTAATGTGCTAACGTAAGTCCTTATTGTAAATGTCTATATATGGAGAGTCTGTTAACATATGATGGCGGTCAAATTGGAGGTTGTTCGGGCCCCTCCCTATTTAGCAGAAATAGTGAGAAAATGGCTCACCCCCTCCATTCGTCAGCAATCACCAGAAATTGTCAGACTCTCCCCCATCCTCTCGATAGCAACGGCGGTCGACATGAGCGGCCACGCAGAGAGGCCACAGAATTACAATGCTTGAGCGGTCAGGCGCTTGGTAGCAGTGTACACTTGATATGACTACGAAACACTAAAACACTCGCTCCTCAATTACTCTGGGCCGGCCCAGTTCTTGTTCAATAACACAACTCCATGACAGCCGATGCTTCTCGCCTCATCAGAAATCGTGATACGCCAGACCCCTTTATCCCTCGTCCTTCGTCTATAACTATTATTCGGCCACATCTCAGCCGAGCTCAGCTAGACGATTCCCCGCATGGTGAGCCGAGATGAAGGGCTAGAACCCGAATGTTGATCTTTTTCACTGCGTGTGTTTCAGATACTTACAACGCGGTAAAGAAATGAAATAAGGATGTTTCTGAAAAGCTGTCCCTTATGTTTCAATTGGTCACATGGCGAGAATATTTTTCAAGCGGTGTCTTCTAAAGAGCCTATCACTGGGTAACAATACCCTTCTGACTCATCGGCGAAGAAATACCCACGAAGCTATGGTTGGTTACTAACTGGCATAAGCCAGATAACTTTGGAACATTATGGGGCCTCTGCTGCATGGTAGTTTAAGCAGGTTAAGAGTCTAAAAATCAGAGGTTCGTGCAAAATGTTATCCTGCGAGGGCACAGAAGTTCAAGTGGCAGCATTATCTGTTTTTTTTGTTCACTACTCTCATAGCCATTAGCTCTATATCAGCTCACGTTTCAATTTGGTGTCGCTATTCTTTCAGCTGAGAGCAGAGCACAAAAACAAGCCAAAAGTTCGTCTCACTCCTCACGAGTAAACAAGTTGATTTCAGCGCCTCGAAGGCACACCAAATTCCAAAAACAAGGTCGTTATTTCCAATTCCAAGGATGAGGATGAAGAGGATAGCGCTCCGAAACGTGATGAAATTTTGATACAGAGAAGCGTATCTGCTTGGAGAGGACGCATTGAACAGGACACATAGATATGCATATAGTTACTAGCAGTGTTCATTTAACATTTACTTCCACGTATCCAGAATGGCACGAAGAAAGCCTAGACCTTAAACGAGTAATTCACACGTAGGACTCCGTGCACGCTGGAAGCTTTCACGATCTGGAACATAAAGTTTTTACGCAGCACCATTGGGACAAAAGGACAAGATTTGTCAGCGTTGTATACTTATAAGCAGTGGCGGATCCAGGACTTAATTTCGGGAGGGCTGAGGGGCTCAAGCCTTCGCTGTCATTGTCTTGGAGCAGCCTCTGGCTATTTATTAACTATAGATACTGACATTTCGGGGTGGAGATGCTTGAGCCTCCTAGCCCCCCTTGTATGCGCCATTGCTTATAAGTCACGTCACATTTACACATCAATTTGACATCCCAGTAAGTTACGAAAATGATAAACTCCGTGCTCCCAATAGCCTACAAATTCCACACAGAATCAAATATGGCAAATACAGGCCTTGACAGCAATTTGGGATCGGTATGACCAAACATAGAACTCCATCAGCAAGCTTTGGTTTGCAAGTTTTCCTACTAGTGGAGTCAAGCCCGGTCAGGAATGGACAACTAGTGGCTTGAGGAGCGCTATTTCGACAATGAAAATACATTTCCCCTAACCTGTTCGATGACACCTCACCACCGTTTCAAACAAGAGATCGGTGACTAAAATACAGTGCGAATTGGCGGAATTAGCTAAGCTGGCTACAGTTTGCGGCCCGCAATTTTCCGACAAGGGTAGTGGCGCCTTGATTGTCTATTCCTGAACCAAGCTCACCACTACATCCGGGTCACTCGCGCCGCCTCTATCGGCTGTCTGATGGCTGCATGACAAACCTGTGGGAGGGACAAATGCAAACAGAAGCTTCCAGAAGACGGTGATGAAGTGCATGATGTAGTCGCCGCAGCTGGGCAGCCGCGCCGCGTCGCTGCAGTTTTCGCCTCCCTCCTTGTCGTCGCCTCCTTCCCCCTCCTCCTCATCCCCTGCAACAACAGCGAGGAACGTGCTGAGGAAACTGCTGCTCGCTGACCAGCCAGACAGCTGCGAACCCACCTGGAGGTTGTTGGTTGGACTGGAAACATCATGGCTGTCTTTAGGAAGCTCACAGTTAGCTCTATAATATAAATATGTCCCTAGCAGAAGCAAGGGCTCTGTCTACAAAATTTGACGCTTTCAGGATACAGAGGCATTTATATAGGACTCATGATAAAATATGATAAAAATATGATGTATCTGAAGTATCTGTATTGAATCACCAACAGGTCTTACCCAATTAAAGGTTGAAGCATAAGACGTTTAAAACTTGAATTTGGTGACATTTCATTTTTGGCCCCTACTCTGAACCTGAAAAAGTTTCAAATATATGAAGTTTTATGTTATTTGCAAGACACAAGAGAGTACCATTTTTATTTCAAAACATAAATTTGTCCTCGAAAAGTCACAATATGGCTCGCGTAAATAACCCGAAAACGTTGAACATGTATACTATTTACCAGCACTGTTTGGATTCCACGTCCAAAATAACACTCTACTGAAAACATGATAGAGACCTGGAAGGCAGGGTGCCATTTCGAGATTGTGTAGAACATCTGTAAAGGAATTGCTCATCTGGAGATGCACCTTCGTCCCTGCACGCCTCTCTTCAGGATCCTCAGCTCATGGGAGTGTGTGTATGTGTGTAATGTCTGAGTGTGTGTAGAAAGAGTGAAACCAGATGCAGCAATGTACACAGCATCACCCTTCTCTCCTCCGTCGTCGGCTACGTGCCATCAGCAGCCAGGGCAAGGCCAAACAAGCGCGGCTCGTCCATCCCGGACACTCCCTGTCCGTTTTTCTCCTGTGTAAGACAGAAGGCTGGGTTTCCAATGACAGATTAGCTGCAGTGGTGGCAGCGGCGCGGACGAGAGCGACGCACGTCCGCGTGAAACAGAGCTCATGCCTACCAGACTGCCTCGCAACACATTCAAACATGTCAAGCCTTGCGAGAACTTTGACTTCTGGCGGGGATAGTAGTATAATCATAATCATCATATCATATAATAGTAGGAACAACCAATGCCATTTCTGGGCTGATTAGCATAATCTCGATGTTCCAGTTATCAATTAAAGTTATTCGTTTTCAGTCATCACTATCTACAGAAACTACATTGCAATCATATGCTTTCTGTTTAAGCTTTGAATTTGTACTGAACCTACCGCTGAACAGTAATGCTCAACAACGCCACTGGTCGGCGGGCATTACAATAGAACAAACGTCCCAATTACAGCCTACTGCCGGAGCTCCCGCGCCGCGCTGGTGGCGGCTGAGGCGTCGAGCCTGAGCAATGAGCAACCCACACACGTGGGTGGTAGTCTCACAGCTATTCCAGCCCATTTTAGACTTTATTGCAGTGGTACGGGTCCCGACACGGGTTATTTAGAACCAGCGGCAGACTCCCACGCAAACGGAAATACCAGGGCGTGATTTACACCAGCTGGACTGCGACGGCCCACCTGGGCGCAGCCCTGAGAAAAGAGTGGAGGATTTGGCGCTGGGTCTGACGGATGTGGGTTGGTTCACTGCCATGGGGAGCCAAGTAATAGTGGAGCGACGAACATCCAATTCCATGTCGGCCATTATATGCGTTTAGCTGTAATAAATGACGGGCCGGTGTAAAATGAAGCAGATTCAGGTGCAAACATGCCGTGCTAAAAACATACACTATTTGAGCATTGGAGGTTTTAAGGCGCCTCCAGTGACTTGGCTATTTCGCGCCCAAGGGCATATGATTGACGTACAGTCCAGATGGCGTGCTTTCTTGCCGAAACTAACTACCATGTTCCGATTCAGCGTGAGAGGAGGAAGATGATCTGACGGCACGTTTATTGAGGCCGATGGGATATTCCGTGATAATGGGGCATTTCGCGGCGTGGCATCTAGGCGTGGCATCAATACAGAGCAGAAGCCTTCACGACGCAAATGGCAGACAGTTATCGAGGCCCACCAGTGTTTCGGATTGGGTAAGGAACCCCCTCCGACCCAGTCTTGGATCCGCCAGGTTCCGTGCGGGTGCAGAAATGCTTATTATTATATCACACATGGGAGCGGTAAGGTCCGAAATATAGGGTGGAGGCAATATTTAATTCTAGGTCATCTATCCTCATAAAACAAACAAATGAAGACACTGGTAGAGGCAGCCTGTTGAGATTACCATAACGCAGGAATTGATGATTGTGAGCAATATGGCACGCCAGTCTTCTGAAACAGCAATATCATACCTTTCCAGAAACCCGCGGTAAATGATGGTAAAGGGCGGAACTTTATTTGCGTCAGTTTCGCACCAGGCGCATTATGGCAGTCTCTACAAGAAGTTCATAACGATCATACTGGCAGAGAATGGAACGCAGCTGGACACCATCCGGGAAACGTGCAGCTACTGTGAGTAAAAGAGAGGATGTGCTGTCTTCCGGGTAAAAATGTGATGTATCCCATACAATCAAGATCCTGGTCTTACTTTAATCACATCTATTTCTTTTGGATGACGAGAAGATCCATACAAGCGCGATCTAGCTCATCTCCAAAAATAAGAAATAATCCTCAAAGAGTGCTTCATCGCCCCATATGAGGATAACTTTGTCCCATAACAAGCGTCTTAACATCAATGGTGTGTGATGGCTGACGGCACCGAAGTACGTCTCGGGAGCTATAGCATCCATAAATTCCCACACAATGGACAAAACTCTGGGCGTGCATTACCCGTGTATGCAGTGGTGCGCGTACAGGAGCTGCACGCCGACTCCCGCACATGCATAAGCGTCGCCACCGGCGAGAAGTGAGGGGGCCAGTCAGTGGCGGGCCCAGGACTTATTTTCGGGGGGAGCTAGGAGGCTCTAAGTTCC